>JANHFX010024667.1:105583-124806 GCA_027560015.1 Chloroceryle amazona
GCAATAGTGACATCCCAGGTGGGAAAGTTCTCATTTTTTGCAACAAGATCTGGATTTCACTGAAGAGTCCACACAACCTCAACTACCAAAATTCCTCCAACAATAACAGTTGAAATAAGCAGTTACACAAATGACAACATCTAAGAAAACAGTTCTATAAATTGGTCACTGTTAAAGGAGGAACACCAAAATGTGTGTCAGACATAACGTCACCAACCACCTTTGGTCTGTTCAGGACACCTCCACCTCCAAACTAATTCAAGTTCATCAGAGAAGCAAACAGTAGTCAGGTAGTTATGAAATTTGGTAGCATGATAATAAACATATTTCAGTTATACCAATGGTGCTCAACTGATAAGCACTATCAGTTGAGGAAAATGGTGTTACAATAGAGTCTACCCTTCCAAAAACACAGCGAACAAAATACAACAAACAAAACGGCAAACACACACAGGGTAGAAAAGGAAATTTTCTTAGATAAAGTTTCATGTTGACAACACAGAGAGAACAAAGTTAATTAAGCAATACCATCTGATTAGCCCACTTCCATTCTTGCTGCCTCATTTCATACTCCTCCTGCAAAAACAGCTTTACCAGTGAGCAATGCCAGCTTATGTTCAGAAGCGAAAAGAGAGCCAGTGTATCAGCAGCAAGTGATGTAATGGCAATTATACACACTGTTCATTCCCACGGCTGCAAAAGGATAATTTCTCAGGATGACAATGCCAAATGCTGTAGGAGCTAAAGTTCATTATTAGGACTCTTGGAAAGCAATTACTGTATGAAGTTTCAGAGAAGCCATTTTAAACATCTTAATAAGTATGAACACATCTTACCAGGCACACCTGTTAAGTAACAGAACAAATGTCTTTCCTGTGAGAAAGAAACAGGAATTTGTTCTTCTGGTATGGTTTAGAATCCCTCTACAAATGCTTATGTGTTTTATTTGGTAGGATTTTGGAAACAGTAACATACTTTACATATAAAAATCTAGTGAAATTAGAACATCTAAACAGTAAGTGAAGCATTTAAGCTTCTACTAAAATAAATGAAAGTAAGTTTTCATTGTTATTTGCATGCTATTTTCTATGGTTAGCAATTGGAACGAGATATAGGAGTTTTTTCAGGTTATGCATCTAATTCCTCGAAGTACAACTGTATCTAAAACTCAAAGGCTGACTCCAATTAAGCAAGCTCATGTAAAGCTGCACATGGACAAACTTAAATTATTGCATTTACTAGACTAAGGCAACCATGTCTTCATGGTATTTTGCATTTAATAAAACCCAAAACCTAAAAGTGACAGCTTTCGTTTAACAGAGTCAAGACTGGAGCCTAGCACTTCTGCCTGAAGCTCAGACAGATGAATCCTTTTGGATCTCACCAGTGGAAGAGATTACAACCTCCAGCTGGCCTGTCACACATCTATAACAGAGATTATCACTCCCACTGCTCTGTCAACGGATAAATCTGTACATAGTCCCCAATTCAATTCAAGGAAAAAAAAAGGGAAGGAAAAAAAAAAAGTCAGCCAAGTTAGCGTTATCTTGGTAATCTCTTACAGTATGAGAACATCTATCACAGCCTAAGTCATTCTTGATACTGGATTTAGATTTTTTTTTTTCATTTTGCCCGCCTACGAAATAGTGAGAATATTAAACTGCCTGAAATTATTTTCATTGCACTTCCTTGAATAAAGTTTTACATCCTTGAAAAGATGCAGCAGTTTCTATTCTGGTGCTTTTCCCTAGCCAAAAGGAAGCATATAGTACTAGAGCATCAAAAAGACATATTACTACAAGCCAAACTTCTCACTGACAATTGCATTTCATATTTAGGTCTTTTAATTGCTACCGGGTGACTAAAGACATGTTTTCAGTACACACGGTGACTGAAGATTTGCTGGGACTTTGGTAAAGGTATGAACAGATGAAAAGGTCACTTTACCCAGGACACCTTATAAGCCTGCCAATACATCTCCTCCTTGGTGCTATAGAAGAAGGAACCAAGCAACTCTTCTCAAATCAGGAAGTGTGCAAGTAAGTATGTGTTAATATGTCCGACACAAACTCTGTAACCTGCTACTTTGGTCTAGAACTCCAGAATGGTAAGATCATTCGACTGCATGGGGCTTGCTGGGCAATTTTGGGAGTTACTGCTGCTCCCACTATAATAAACTTTCCAACCAAAAAAGATACAAAAACTGCAGCATGCATCTTATTAGACAAATCTATCACATCCAATCTCTCACCGCTAGATCTGGAAGCGGATCTAGAACACCTAGGTTTCCACAGTCTCAGACAATCTCTTTGCATGGCTGCTAATCAAGTCCAGGAATACTCAGGCCACGGTTATGCAGAACACGACAGAGCTACCAATATTTCTTTGCTGGATTAAAACATACAATACCAAACAGCATTCTGGGCTGGAAAATGACATGCAATTGATTTTGCTTTCATGGGCTACTGAAGGAAGTACATTGTATCACACTGCAATTAATTTAAGGAGTCATACAAGATCAAACAAAACATTTTATATATATATATATATATACCCATACAAATTGGTTAAAAGAAAAGGAGTGAAGTCTCTCATTTCTATCCTCCATCACCAACCCAACAGCAGATGAGAGAAGCAAGCTTATTCAGCCTAGGATGCAAGACAATGTTGATATTAAGTACACTCTAAGTGAAGTACTTGTCAACATTAGAATCTGTGGAGAAGCTCTTAAAAGTATACAGTACTCAACTTGTAAAGATATCATCATGTATTTATACAGCTTTCTGCCTTGTTCTCATTTTCTCTCCAAGTAACATTTACTTGGCTCCTTGACTATATTCAAGCGCTGAATTGACTTGTTCAAAGAAACTATCCATGACGCCTCTCAAACACCATCCTGATTAATAGCAGCTAGTTTAAAGCCCATCCCTGTGTAAGGACAGGACTGCTTTTTTCCTCCTGATGCATTACTTTGCATTTTTTTCTGTCAAATTTCCTAAGTGTTTTCAATCAACAGATCTTTCTGAAATTGATGAGAGTAAGTTTTAGGTTTCTGGAGCCTAAATAACCTCATACAATCTCTCACACTACTCTTCCTTCCTTTTCCAGATTCTTTAGGTATATCTAAACCAAAGGATACAGCAGGAACATCCCTGGCTACTTCTTCCCATTATGAAAACTGATTATATATTAACTACTTGGCAATCATTTACTAGTTCCTAGAAGAGAGAGGATCTTTATTCTTGAAGAGTCCTAGAAGCAATCTTGTCAATCTCGTCACTTGGGAATTCACATATAATGCACCAATCAGATTATCATCAGATAATGTATTTATCCGTCAAAGGACACAAGTAAATTTGGAAAGTATGACTCTTCTGATAATCATGTTACTCTCTGTTATCTGAAATGTCATGTAATAGCTCTTCATTGCTGAGGCTCCAAATTTTATTCTGGTCAGAAAAAAATAGAAAATACTCCTCATAACTGGACATTCATATAATTCAACAGGCACAACACATAAGACTGCCTGAATGCTTTCTTCTAGCGGTGATCTCATTTCACCAGCTCCTATCAGCACACTAGCCAACAGGCTGACATTTTTACCTTGCAGTTCCTGCAACTGCAGGTGGTGGGCAGTCTGCAGAGACCCTACCAGCAGAGGGATTCTGCTGCAGGTGTCAACTCTTCTCTTTGTAATAAAAACACATGTACATCTCCCAAGATGCTGGCTGGTTACTCTGCTGCACACCTATGAGAACAGCAGGGTAAGCATTTATGTGTATTCCTTGTCATGGTAAATTGTTAGAATTGTCCCTTGAATGGTTTTGACCTTGGTCATCCCAAAGAACACTTCAAGGGGATTTGGAGGGCGCATGGTCTTGGTACCATATCCACTACCCAGTCTGGTCCTGGCCATGCTGCTCTGGAGATCAAACCAGCTTTAGACAGTTATGTTCCATATCACCAAAAGCAATGCCATAGCAATTGGCTTTGGAATAAGACACTAACCTCTTACCTGCTTCACCTACTAACACAGGCACAGTGCTAGATCTGCTAGATGGCTAATAACCTCTGTTAGAGGAACAGCTGAAAACAGTAAAACTTACAACCACACCAGCTTAATTTAGAGAATAACATCTAACTATAGCACTGAAATAAGGCACTGCAGATTTACAGGCAAGTGCATGGCAGGATAAGGAAGACCATGGCATAGCTCAGAGGAGTAAAGATAAATCAATATTAATACAAATCACATTGCTAAAAAAAAAATCATATTCTTTAGAGCTTGTTACTTAAAGATTCACTTTGAACTCTGCGGATGATTTACTTAAAAAGAATTCCATGGCTCCTCAGCCAGCTCCTTCTCTTTTTAGCCTTCTCCCTCAGCTCTGAAGCAAAGTTTAGAGGCCTCTAAAGAGATCTGGAAGTAGGGCATAATGGGTTTGACTAACTTTTAGAGGGGCTGTTGAGTGCACTGGCAGATAACTTTCAAAAATTCATAGCTACTGTAAACTTTACATGTCTATATATAAACATCTCTTCCAAAAAATGCATTTAGAGCTAGGACATTGTCATGTTCATAAACAGGAAAGTTTAACTTTTAACTGTCCTGAGAGTTACTTGAAATATACACCACAAACAGCTCAGAATACAGAAATGTCATTCATACAGACTTGCTCTCAAGTGGTAAGACCAGAAATCAAGATGATGGCACAGCTGTTGCATTTCTTACTCCTACCATTACAAACAAGCCTATTATAAATAAAAAGACAGATTATTATATACATTGAAAAACTGTATAAAAAAATAGCTTTCCTATTATATTTCATTTTTAGGACAATATACCAACCTTAGAATGCAAAAGCAAGCAATATACAAGGTCCCATTTGCTGTCAGAAAGGAAGTTGATTGCAAGATCTCAGGTAGCAGTTTGTACAAATAATAGTCAAGTTTTCGTTTCCTGAGAATAGCTGCAATCTGAGGGAGGAGGGAAGAAGAAAAAAAAAAAAAAAAAAGGAGGGGACAAACTTTAATTCAGTTAGGCTCTTTTTTGCACATTGTAAAGAAAACTAAATAAAAAAAGGAAAATGAGACATGCCCATTTAAGTAGTAAATCAAAGGCTCTTAAATTTGCTGGTTTTATGAACAATACCACAAAGATTTCCTTTGAACTTGTTCCAGCTGTTACAATATTTATATCAGGAAACACATCAAGCAATCCTAAATGGGAAGTATAGGAGGAATTTTATTACCTTGTTACCATTGGCCATAATAGTCAGAAATGTTGCCTGCCAGATACCAGAACTTTTAAGATGTGATAAATTCACACTGAGTTTTCCAGACAATTGGACTATCATATAATTAAGGTCAAAATATCACTAAAGTAATCCAAATACAGGACATACACAGTGTCTATGGAGTGATTATATACTTCTAAAGTTTTGTGCTCCAATGAACCAACTGCAAGTCCTCCAAAAAGTGCTCACCATCTGGAGGAAGAACACATTCCTGACAAATTTCACAGAAACAGTATGCTAGCTCTAAAATGCTGCCTATAGCACAAAACGGGCTGGACCTCAAAAACAAATGTTCTTTTTGCTTAGTTTTATATATGTTCCATGCTTTCAAAAGAACAGTTACTTAATGACTTAAACACTGAAGGTCCTCAAACTCTTCTGTCTGTAGAAATTCTGCAACTATCTAATGGAAAGCTGTGGACAATCAGGCTCTTCTCAGAGGTGTGCAGGGGAACTACAAGTGTCAACAGACAAGTTCAAGTATGAGAAACTCAGATTAGACCTAAGGAAGAAAAATTTTCACTTGTCAGTAGATGAATATTGGAGCAGGTTGCCCAAAGCAACTGTGGACTCTCCATCACTGGAGATCCTCAAAACTCAACGGAAAAAGGCCCCAAGCAACCTCATCCAACAGGCCCTGCTTTGATCAGGAGGCTGGGACCACATGGCCTCCAAATGTCCCTCCAACTGGCATGCTCTTATGACTCCAGGAAACTAAACTTTGGGTGCACCATGACACAGGTTTTATTTCTTTTTAATAGCAATATCATCTTTCTCTGCCCTGATCTCCCAGGGAGTCTCAAAACTGACAGGAGTTTTCAGTCAATGCTAAGAATTAGAGAAGTTCCAAACAGCGCAAGCTTCCTACTGCTGGTGCTGATGAGAATAAAAGACATCCTGTCAAACCAGGATTGGTAACAACCCTCAAAGGCTCAGTTCCTCAATTTAAAAACATGGAAGAGGGAGCTATTCTTTTGAAACACTGTCCACTTGTACTGACTAGCAAGTGGATGTTTTAGATTCAGAGATGGGCCAAGGATTCTGCTAAAACTAACCACGGGAAAGTTCTGCCAAAATCTGTTTCCACAATGAAGGCTGAACTAAGGATTAAGGAGAAAAACATGCATGAACAGACTACTGAAAACAGATTTACACATTACTTAATCAAGTGTCAAGAGTGCTTAAACCATAATGGATTAGACTATAATGCAATCCAGATAATCTTTCTGTTGAAGGAAAGTTTTAACGCAGTCTAAATGCTGGATCACTAGTTGCTGCCTCCTCAGCTATTTCTAGCCTATTGTACTAAGGTCATGAACATTTGGAACAAAATAACACTTTTTTGTTGTTTTAAGAATGCAGACCTTACACCTGAAGTGTGAAGCTTTGCTTCTTCAGACCAAAGTGTTACAAGTAGAAAAGGAGAAGATTGGCATCTTATAAAGTAATGTGAAATCAAAGTAAAAAAATTATTTCTGTAGCTCCTCCAACAAATTTTAGACTAATAAATTTCTGGTTTCCCTTCTTCTCTTTACTATTCTGCTCCCAAGTGAAAAATAGAAAAGAACAAGGAACACCACCGCACAAACCAGGCCAGAGAAACGTTGCTTACCATACCCTAAAGAGATGTATATTCAAGGGCAATGGAGATTGACATATGCCCACCAAAAAAAAAAAAAAAAAAAAACAACCACCAAAATAATGCTTAGCATTTTCAAAGTGCTTTGTAGACATCAACTATGATAAATATTGTTTACAGCTGAACACAGGCAAGTGCAGATTATGGAGCAGGCTCTCCTCCACCACCAATGGTGTGATTACTGGACACCACCTTACTCTCCCATTCAGCTCCAGACGCTTCAGAAAAGTAGCACTTAAGTTGAAGTTGGCAAAACAGATTACAAAATCTGTCACGCTGCAGCAGTTCACAGTTCCCACTGGGATACACTTCATTCAAGTGAGTTGGGAAGACACTGAGATAAAGGTCAAATTCTTCCAGTAAGTGTACTGCTCAAAGCTAAGCAGTACACATCAGTAGCAGATAGAATGAAAGGAGGGATCAGGACATACAGTAGATACCTTCTTGGCACACTATTAAACTCCATAGAGTTGCTTACAGAGGTAGGAGAAGGTCTGTAAATTACCCAAGACACCCTGGAGAGTCAGACAGAAATGAACACTTCATTGACTTTATGGTCGCAGCTCGCCAGATATAAAGGAGCATACGAATCCTAGGACACCTTTATGTAGGCATCTCAGGATGGTTTCTATCAGGACCTTAGTGTTGATAGCTATAGAAGTTAGTTTGGGGTGTTAGTATAAGAATGAAGGACTGCAATTCTGCCTCAGCTCACTGATTCAAACAGCTGATGATCATTTATCCAGGAATGGCCAATAGCTCCATACCTCCCATTACTCATGGTACCCCTCCCCATAATTTCACTCTTCTGTTCTTGAGATGGCGTTACAAATTTTACAAAATAGAATTCTTCAGAGCTTACAAACGACTGCAGATTTTCAGCTTGAGTAAGGTGGGACAGCATATCCGCAACACAAGCGGAGCACTGCTGTGTGACAGAATGCCAAAGTGTTTGCTGCTGGATGAAACCCAGACACAGAGCTGCCTCCCCTCAATCTCGCACTGCCAGTGCTGTCTCACCCCACCTCCTAACTCAGCAGTGTAGACACAATCCAGGGAACAGAAGCAACACACTCCTCACGCCACTCTAAAACCATGATTTCATGGGACAGAAAAGCACAATCCACTTCCAGTGGTGCCTCTCCCTCTATTTCTGAAGCCACGGTGTTTTTCTGTGCCCGAGAAGAACACCACCACACAAAAGCTGTCTGGAACCAGGGAGAGAAGACTCCACCAAACACCAGTAGAGTATGACCCAGGTTTTACTTATGACTTCTCTTGGCAGACTGCAGCAATGCAGCCTTACCCACTTCGGTGAGGAATGCTCCAGCATCTCCTTTGACTAACAGCGGCTTAGGCACAATCAGATCTGCTTCAACTTCTTACCCTGAGTTACATAAAACACTGAGTCACTCTTAAAATCTCTTGTTTTCAAGGCACCCAACAACCTGCCCTTAGGATATTAAGGACTACATAACTCCCTGGGATAAAGACTGTCATTAACAGCTCCACCCTTCAATGGAACTTACATTTAACCAAGACAAACCTTTCTTGTTTCCTATGAAAAGAAACGGATGGATCAGCAAGACTGTGGAATAAAGTTTCACAAATACTAAGAGCTATCACTGACCACACCATTTTCCATTCCAGATAGAAGACACATGACTTTCACTTCTCATTTACAAATATACACTATAATATCCATTAAAAAAAAAAAAAGTAGAATTAAAATGTTACCTTGTACACACATCTCTCTAGGGAAAAGACCACAAAGGGAATAAAAGACCTAATGTAACCAATGCCCACCATATATCCAATGTGCCATAAATACTCCATCACATCAACCACTATGCTTGTCACTGACACTTAAAAGTAACAAGCAGATAATGGCACTTTCTCAAGCAGGTTTGCTCTCTGTAGGCAAAAAATGTCCCAAGTTTGAAATATTTGTCTAACATTAAAGATTTATTTTTCCATCAAAAAGAATTCCAGCCCCATCAAGAATTACCCATCTGACTCTGGGTAGAGCATAACCACTCCTTGTAAATTAATCTGCAAGAATTCCAAGATACATGGAAAGTAATAAAGAAAACTCACATTTCAAAAACTAAAACTGATGTTTTCCTCTCACCACAATTTAAGTTTTCTTACACTATCACACTTTATGCACTAAAAAGAAATATTAAGCAGCAATACAGTCTGCAGAGGCAGTCTTTATCCAGCCTATGTAAGCATTAAACAGAGATTTAGTACTTCAGTACTGATCAGGACAACTGATTACCCACACTCCATACCAACAGCTGAGCTGTTTGCCTGTAACAGCCTTTGCAGCCCTTCCTGACATTTAACTTCACTTTCCTCTCTCAAAACCAGCAGAGCTCAAACTCACCAGAGGTCTAGAAATAGGATAGAGTCCAGCTTTGCTACCATTTTTGCACTGTTGTCTTCTTACACAGTCAACTAATGAACCCTGGTTTTCCCAGTCTCTCCTAACACGTACACTTCTACATGCCCAAACACTCAACGGTCAAGAGCAAAAGGGAATTTAAAACAAATCATGCACTGCTACAGGGCTGATGGCTTAAGAAAATACAAGGTTTTAGAAATTTCTAATTTCCTTCAATTCTCATCCGCAATTCTAGCCCTTCAGTTCAACAGTCTGAAGAAACTACAAATACACTGCAGAAGAATAAACAAATGAATCACAGTTAGACGAAAGAAAAAGATCGACAGGAGAAACAAGGATGAAGCAAAAAGAATACTAGATATTTTATCACTCAAAACAAACAGCAAAGCTAGAAAAAAAAGTAAGAGAGAATGTTTCAGGTAAAAAAGCTGAAAAGAACAGACTTAATTCTAAAAAAAAAAAAATCAGGAGTGCTAAAATATTAAGAAATAACTTGTCAGAAAAATTTTCAAGCATTCAAATACCATAATAGAAGGGTTAAGGGATGTTTTAATATTTTTAATGCCTATTGCTACTTTTCCAACTATTTCCAAACCCATAAGACAAAACCACAACAATCTCCTATGTACAAATAATATATATGTAACTGAAGTTTTAAGGAAGTAAAAAAATCTCATAACAAGAAGTCTAAAGAACTAGTAGCACAAGTGAAGATATCTTAAGAAAATTATCATTATTTTTCTTGCTGTATTTGCTTCATCTATGCACGAGTTGCACTTCAGCTAAACCAGAGAACTATTAAATTATGTAGTCTGTATATCACAGGGTATTATGAGGGTAAGCATAGGTGCAGCTGGATGAAATTTAGATAGACCACAACACTGCAGTCCTTAGATAACCAAACTGTTGCATGCTACGGTCAGACAAGACAAACACATTATTCTTTAATAACAATTATTTATTTACTATTTATCCAAGCAAGAAATTGATTTGATGAAATACATCCTGACTGTCCTTGTGTGACATCTGTGCCCTACACACACACACAGAGGAAGGGGGGGATTAAACACCTGCCAGCCTGACTTCCAGAGAAAGTATTTCTGGCCTCAAACATGATTAGTTTGGTACTAAGAATGTGGTCAGGTAAAGCCTCCTGAATAAGTTAAGTCAAGCATGGGGGAAGATTTTCTTTCCACACCTGATGACTGGATCCAGCACTGCCCAGAGTCCCATTACCACATGTGGGAAAACTCTAAACAGAAATACTTATTTTTTAGAAAAGTAACTCCTTTCCTCACTTCTGTGCACAAATGTTTAAAACTTGAACCCCCAAATCCAGTTATGCTTTAATGCAGGCCCAGCAGTGTTAAAAGGCTTTTGAAGGCAACCCCACACCCTCCTTACTTAAAAACAAAGGGATCAAACAGCAGCATTAATACACGACAGATAGCACAGCAAAAGACATGATCATAAACCTGTCCTCCAAAATCCTTGAATACACAAGCACCATAACTATTCCTTAAAGAGCTGAATATCTTTTATGCTCCTAACCCAGATGGGAAGATTTCTCCTCCTGTTCATCAGCCCGCTGTAAAACTGACCACAGACTTACTCTCCAACAGTAATCACCCCACTTCCCCTACAATTTAAAACAAACGTTGATTTAACTCTCACTAAAACACTTTCGCTGTTACCATCTTGAAATGTACATAAAAAATGTTCATATATATGAAAAAATATTTAATTAATAAAAAAATCTGTGAAATTATCTTTAGCACAGGTAGAAAACACACAAGCGACAGGCTACTACATCTCTAAGACTGTTTTTATGTGACTAGAAATTAGGGTAGAAGGAAGAAATGTGGGGTTTAGGCCTTTATGGACAGCACAGTGCCAAGGGGAACTGGAAGGAGAAGATCACTCCTCAAGTCAAATGCAAACACTCTTGAAGTAATACAGTAGTCATTCTAAGAATAAACATTTTCAATGAACTGAACTATAAGGCCTACTGTATTTTATGTCTGAAACATTAAAAAAAATTACTCAGTAAAAATAAAGAAATAAAACAGAAAAAAAAACATGTTTTCTACCTTTAACTGCATAGTTCACACAACTGCATTTTGACTTTCCAGCATGAAGACATAACTATGAAAAATCAGTCCACTTGGTTCAGAATACCATCAGTTTGTGGAAGAGCATGACTTAAGTCCTTTCTTTTTTTAATTCAGTCTTCATATACAAACGTTAAGCCCCATGGAACTCAGAAATCAGAACTTATGTATTCTGTCTTAACTGTGGAAAGGATATATGCATTTCTAACACCATCCTTAAAACACAGCTACATAGTCTAGTGCAAGACTTCGAGCTGAGCTATCAATGTGTTCCATCGGAAAAGGAACACAAGACTCCAAAACAAGCTTTCCCAGGCCTGATTATTTTAATGATGTGTCATGTAACCTCTACGAGTAATCAGCATCCAACCACAATAACCTGAGGTTCACCTCCAGTTTCCTCAGTCTTCACCTACCTCCCTGAAGTATGGATGCCACAGGAGGCATCCCACACAAAGGACAGTTCAGCTTGACGGATGTGCTAATTGGCTGACCAATGTACACAGTCTGACAGGTTATGTGGCAGGCTAAAAAACCACAGACCTTGCACTGACTCTGCCATCATGTGTATATCACATTTTCTCTCCCTCCTCCAGCAAACCAACATTTCCTAAGTCTGTACAAAGTGTATGTTGTTATAAACCCTACCCCTGCACCAAATATAAGTGAAACTAGCCAACACATACAGCACTGATTGATGGAAACTGAAAAAAAAGCACTATCATCTCTCTCAATCCAGCACAATAGTCAATTAAAAACACACACATCATAATGAACTTTAATTTTAAAAAGAAAAAAAGAAAAGGGGGGGGGGGGGGGGGGGGTTGTAGAAAAAATATAATAAAGAAAAGAAAAAAATCGGACAAACAAAAACATGCACCCAAAACACCAGAGGAAAAGAGAAAAGGACAGAAAGAAGAGGGAAGGGGGGGGGGGGGGGGGGGAGGGATGCTACAGAAATATTCAGACATCCAGCCAAATATTCAGGAAGGCAGAGTTCAATGACATTTATAAGAGTGACTATCTGGCATGCTTAAGTACCTTTAAAATGTAAATTTGGACACAAACAATAATGTTGTGTAGATGGTTTATATAATACATATGCTGCAAGTCATTAAAGCCAAAGAAAATTTTATAACTTAAGTCATGTGTGCATGCTAAAAGCAAATGCCCACTATTTAAACTAGTTAAGAATATATCTCAGATTGGCTACAGACTGATTTATTTCTTTCATAATTATATTCAATTATTTATATGTTCTTTTGTAACTGTTTGCAATTTCATATGAATTTTACAAGAACATTAGTCCTTTGTGTTACAAAAATTATTTTTAAGCACTTTGGAGCAAGTTAATCTAAAAATGCCCTCGGGTAACACTTGGATTCTGAAAGACACCGTTGTTCAAATCAGCAATGTGTTTCTTATGTCTCCACTTAAACATTCAGATTTGTTGTTCTTCAGTTAGCTGGTTCCTCCCTGATTTCACAGGTTACAAAAGCTGACTTCCAGATTTTTTCATTCTGTAAGTCAGTTCCTGCAGTACTTTGAGGAAGAGCATGTGCGTACTGTTCTCTGACTTCCTCTGTCCCTTGTGAGAAGTTATACAAGCACCACTGTCAGGAGGTTGCTTTGGTTTGGCTTTTTAAAAATTTTCTGTATCATCTACCTATCTAAAAAAAGAAATGAAGAGTACTCACATACTCTTTGAATTACTTCTAAATTACCTTAAACACTGGCATCACCCTCATTCCATAATGACTTATTTTTGCCACTTGTTTCCCTTGTAGTTAAACAAGTAGAGGAATATTTTTCATTCCCCTTGAAATGTCTCCTATGCTGAAATTCTTGCACTCTACTAAACAACTGTACCAACTTAAGAGAACACATTCACCCCTCCTTGATAAACAGTATCTTCAACAACTTTTGCTGGTTGCCAGTATTGGTAGTGTCTTTACCAAACTCTTTGCTCACTCAGTCAAGGCTGGGGCTTTCCCTCATTTCCATCATTACTGTGATGCAGGCTCCAGGTTTCTCCTTGCATCTTTGAGCATAAATTTTTCAGTTCACCTGAATTCATTAGCTTGATTCTTTTTAGATTCTCAGTATCTCAGCAAAAGACTAGTTTTGTTTATTTTTAATTTATGAAAGAATTTTACTGGTCTGGGCTAAAAGCCACCTTGCAGACAGATCACAGCCTGGAGCAAAGATGTTACAGACAGGTTCTTTAGTAACAATTAAGCTAATTTTAGTTATATTTAACCCAGGTTCCAGAAGAATCTAAAGGCAAGAACACACCAAGCTACTTGTTATTCGTAACGCAGCAGAGTTATGGGACATTACATAGATATCCCAATAAAACACAATCACACAACATCATCACAGCAACTCCAAGTACCAGTTCCTGACAAGAGTTTCTTGATGGCCTACCCCAGAGATCCAAGCTGGCATACAGGAACATATTCAAGGGTAACACTACACATCCTTCTTAGTCTCCCCACCTTGCTTCCAAATACACAACAGTTCACAGCTCAAACTAAAAACATCTTTTAATATACTCAGGAATTCTGGACTATTTTAAAATACAATCTGGCCATTACAGACTTCTTGCACACCTCAGAAAGATGACACATGATGACCATGTCTACACTGACAAATAAGATGGGATCTGTTTCAGTGTTATCTGGCTCCCCAGCTTTGCTCAGGACCAGTCCAAACAGCCCTCCCCAAGAGAATCTGCACGTTAAGTGAGCCTGAAGCAGCAGCACATGGCCAGTGTGCACCATTCTTCCTTGGGGCCAGCTTCTTACCCTATCCTACAAGGACATCCTGCAAGGTACATACAACCAAAGGGATGCGACACACTTCACTCTGTCTCACCTCAATCTCTGGCTGGTGATTCTTTGAATTCTTGAAAACAACAGTTTTCAAAGTAATTCATTAGCACAATAATTACATTTGTTCTTGTTATTACCTCCAGTCAACTGCTGATTTGTCTATGAAGAGACCTGCTACCTGACGTGTGCAAGACTACCTGGCCCATGCTGTACTAGTACCAATGTCCCTCTCATGCTTAAACAGGAAGAAAAAACACCTTGTGCAATCACTGATAGCATCCGTGTCTTTAACGGTGCTATATACAATGCTGTCCCAGAGAGCTTCCAAACTAATGCAGATTAAGAGAAAGAATATAGACACTCAGGGGTCAAAGAGGGCCTAGGAGGACAACAGCATGGGAATCCTAAGTAGGAAAAAGGCCTTTTGACACAGAAAGAAAAAAAGCAACTAGCATCTAAGAACCTGGAGGCTATTACAAGCACAGGAGGAAGGAGATACAGCACAAGTATGAAAAACATTACAAATAAGACCAAAATGAATATGAAAAGGGTATGAGAAGAAATTAAGTGAGGAAAATAAAACATCAACAGAATACAGCAATCCCCAGGGATCATTAAAAAAATGTACTGGAATATCAGGCTCAGCTTGCACCTGTTCCACCAAGTAACTAGTAGAACCATCCCCCAATCCAGAGGACACGTTGAACAGACCCACTGGCACCCATGCCACTTTAGGCCTGGAGCTCCTCTCCTCTACGCCAGCAGATCTGTCTGGGAGAGAGGCATCTGGAGTCAGAGCCAGCAGTAAACTAACAGTCAGTGTGAACCTCAAAAGGGACAGTGCTCACGCTGTTCCCTGGCTGTGGCATTTAGCAGGAGTGGCACACCAGGTGAAGGAAGGGCAGCAGATGTCACGCAGGAAGGAGCAGTTGCTGGGGAGATGCTGGTGAACAGGGGAAGGCCTGTGTTTGAGAGGCCAAGAGCAGGACAGAAGTTAGGCTGGAGAGGCAGGGAAGGAGCCTGGCTTAATTTAAGTGAAGAAAACAGGTGATCAGACTAGGAGAAAGAAAAAGGTAAAAGACACAAATGACTCTTGTCAATGTACAGGCAAAAAGTTAGAAGATTTAGCTTAACTGTAAAGTAGCAAACATGCTTTTTTCCTGATTAAGAGGAAATGTTAACACAAGATCCAGTTACAATATACTAGAAAGACTTCATAAAGAAGCATATTCAACTGCTGCAGAACATGCACCATCATCAAACAGGTGCCTAAAACCTATGAAACTGCAGGAAACAGAGGACCCTGCTCTAACACATGTGATGAAGGGCAGATTTCCTATGTGAAATTAACCAAAATCCTGGGAAACAGAAGCCAAAACAGCTCAAATCCAATATTCCAGCCTCTCATTTCTGTTTCTGTAGCTTTATGCAATTTCCCTGTGAAATCATTCTCATCTTCCCACCTCTCTGAATTTTGAGGTCTGAATTCTTCAACTTCAAAAATACAAGATTATACATTCACATTTTCTTTAGCCTTGACTAATCTAAAACAGAAGTATAGACAGAAGAAAGTAAACAAACTCTGATGAAGGACTTTTACAGTTATGTTTTCTTAAGATATCAAAACAGGGAGGTTTTAAAAAGAGTAATTATAAGGTTTATGGGAGATCACTTGGGGTTTCTCTTGGGGGCATGTAGGTGTGAAGTTATTTTATACTTTTTTTTTTTGAAGTGGGTCTAAGAAGACTTACGCATTGAGACACTCAGTTTGTGAAATACAATCAGTCTTAATCACAAAATAAGCATTCCTGTCAGCAACTTCATATGGTGAGGGCCAATTCAATTTAGGTATAAAACCTAATTTTGTTAAAGCAATCAACTGGTACTGGAGCAAAAATAAGGCAGAAAGTATGATACTGAAGATTATATTTTTTCCAACTAAAAAAAGAATACTCACAGTTATTATTAATAAAAAAAAAAAAAAACAAACAAACAAACCACGAGTACATTACTACTTAGAAGGAAAGGAGTCTTTACAGCCATTTACTGAAAGCCAATATTTAACTCATCAAATATTAGCACCACTTAATTTGGCTTCATCAGTCTCCCATTAACTGAAATGCAGCAAAACATTTAAGAGATGTGGAGCGCAGATGTTATGTATTTGGACTCTCGATTATACTTGCCCCTAACCGCATTCTCTCCTAGAATGTCCTCTACTAATTCATTCTCATCTATTCACTCTCATTCATTTCCACACATTTCCTGAGTTATTAGCTTGTAGCAATGGGTGGAAAAAGCAAGCAGAGCCATTTTACAGGCTTGACATTAGAAAAATGAAATACAATTTTTTGTTGCAGAGTCATACAAAGGACTGGGACTAAGTAGTACAAGAAACACTCTGAACTGATAAAATAACTTAAGTTCATCCCCTTACATGAATCCTACAATACAGAAAAGGACTGAACATTTGTACTGTCCAACTGTGATACTTCATTTACAAATAGAAGTTTTTCAAGCACAGCTTTAAGTCCAGCAAAGAATGACGTTAGTGATGACTCTCTTCATTCAGGACTGTTCTTTCCCTGCCAAGCTACTTAACGTGCAAGGCTTCTTCCTCCTCCTCTACAATCCCCACTGCACCCTTTCACTCTTTACCTTACACTGGCTCTGGTGCTTGCCAAACCCTGCTTAATAAATCAATTCAATTCATTAATGCAGATGAAAATTACCCCAGCTAAAAGCAGGGTAGTAACCTCTTCTGGGTTAGTGAATGAAGCGGATCTGCTCAAGGAGAGATAAGGTCCAAGACCACACAAAGAAAGGAGTACTGTTACGTGTCTGGGAGCAAAGGAAGAAAAGTGCTTCCTCCGTCGTTAGGTAACAGCAAGATGCTAGAGCAGCTCAGCTCTAGATTACTCTGATAAGTTAAATGCTGTCAACAAAAACCCAGGAAAGTTAAAAGCTGTAAAGAAGGCAGTGTAAAAACTGATGCAGGTGTTATACAGTGCAGCATAACACTGGTTGAGAAGGTTCCCACCCCACCCTGGATCTGTGACAAGATGTAACCATTTACGGGGCCACAGTGTAAAACAGATCAGGAAAACATTTTGGATTTTTGGGGTTGTTCTTTTTCTCAAAGAAATAAATGGGGAGCTTTCCTTCTAACCTGTGACTGCACAACTGAGTGAACCGTAACATAGCTCTTTACCAGGCTTGGCTGCTAGAGAACTTTAATTTAATTACAGAGCTGTTTAAACTTATCTTTAGCCAGACCTGACACATCACCACTGCACCTCTCATGGCTCATTCAAGGCCCATTCTCTGATGGTACAGGGATTCATGCACCCACACAAAAAACTGAATCTGAAAACTGAGGACGGGTCGGGGAGAGGTGGGGGGAAGGGAAGAGGGAATGTTCTTCTCTGTATTAGTTTTCTGACCAAGCTGACTGTATGCTCATATAAACAGCAGTCAGTTGTGTTTGTGTTATTTCAGAGTAAGAATGTTCACTGTCAGACATGACACCTCCCTGGGTCCACACTACTACCACCTATTAATTCTTTTTATCATGTTACTAGATGTCATCACAATTTTCACTCAAGGAACACTTCAATAGGAGCGTTAACAAATTATGTCAGGGCTGCTGTAGTTTCATTCCTTCCTCTCTCTTTATTACACAGCTCAATTATTTTGTTGTACCAGCATTAGTACAGAGTTTAAAGTACAGACTCGGTGACTTGTTTTTCTTTCTTTAAGACTTAGCTTGGGGCCAGATGAGTAGTGATACAATCCTCCAAGCACCACTACCGGAGAAACAGAGGTGGGCATAGAAAGAAGTGTTCACCTGCAGCAATTCCAGCTTAGATCAGATTTCAGGATATGTTTACACAAATGCAAACAGATCCCAGCTCCTCTACCTACAACCTAATTTGCTGGAAGTAAGCCAGCTGCCATGCGGATATAACCAAGTTTAAGTACGTGCTCCAACTAAGTTACCTCACCTATAGGATACTCTCTGAATACTTAAAGACTCCTTTAGCCTTAACAGAATTTTTTAAGCCTTGCTTCCTTACACAATGGAACTTCCTTGATCCTACAGCACTGACTACCAAGGTGTCACCAACGGTAATATATATGCAGTCTTGCTACTGCCAAAGATACAAGGCTAGCCTCCCAGGCAAATATTATCTCTTCTGATTCAGGTCTCCTAGGTACTGGAAAAGGATGGAAATACTATGTTCAGGCTATGCCCATGCCCTCCCACCCCATGGGGTTCACCCCTTGCACAGCATCTGTTATGCCACCAGTCTCCACGAACCCCTACCCGCATCTCCTCTCTTAAACCCAGATTCAACACACTTCTCCTCTCCTGCCCCTCCCCCCCCAAGCATCAGGCTCCCCCCAAATACAAGATTATGTCCTCCTGCCCTCAAACCAAGCTGCCCTCACCACCATCAGTCTCTCTCCTCCTCAGCATCAGACTCCCCCCATAACATCCATTCTGGCCTTCTGCCCGGTGACCCCAGGGTCAGGCAGCCCCTTGATATCTCTTCGATCCTTCCTCCACCAACATACCTGCCACCCCAGGCCATACTCCCTCCCTTGATATGCTTCGTGTCCTTCCCCCCACCTCAGGCCAGACTCCCCCCAACTCTGATATTCCTTGTTCCTTCCCAAAATACCCTTCATAACCTTCCCTTCACCTCAGGCCAACACCACCCCCCCATCTCTTGTACCCTTCCCTTCCATCCCAGACCAGGCTACCCCCATCCTGATATCCTTCAAGGCCTTCACCCAAAACCAAGGCCAGCCTCCCCCCTAACTGCTCTTGGGCCCTTCCCCCAGACAAGCCCCCCCCCCCCCCCCCACCCCCCCATCCCCCCCCCCCCCCCCCCCCCCCCCCCCCCCCCCCCCCACCCCCCCCCCCCCCTT
>JANHFX010024668.1:0-19501 GCA_027560015.1 Chloroceryle amazona
CATTTTCACCCACAGGCACCTCCACAGGTAGTATATACAAGAGCTTTAAACTCTCGAGGCTCAATAACTTAAGACAAAAAAAAAACAACCAAACAAAAAACAAATGAAAAAACTAGAACAAAAAACCACCCCTACGCTTTATTCTACAATTTAGCTATATTGAAGAAAGAAAAAAGATAATAGCTTTTTATACTAAAAGCTTGAAAGAGCTTTTTTTTTTGTTTCATTTCAGACACTAAAACATGTGATTTCAAGCAAAACTGAGAGATTAAGTCCCCTGTCATTTGAAGAATAGTTCATGCTTTATTTATGAGAAAATGCAAATATGCTAACTAGAAGATTATTCAGCTTGGAATGAATATTTGATATCTAAAATACCTTAGGACAGGAAAAATTTTCAACTAGAAAAATCACCCCAAAGTGATGGCCAGAAGTTTGAAGTTTGGTTATACTCAAATGTATAAATGAAGTACTTGTAAATTATCTTAATTGATGTCAGTAAGCATTTTTGTAAGTTGTGCCACAGAGTGTAATTGAATGAATCTAGAAAGCAGTGATGCTTCTTGTTACTTTAGATGTGTGTGCTTCAAAATACAACTATTAGGGAACAAGGGTTCAGCTGTAAAGATGATGAAGGATGTAATTGCTTCCTATTGGTCTTATTTTTCCTGTATACCTGTGGTTTATCACCTCTGAATGTGAAGGGCAATGTGATTCCGTTAGCCCAAAACAAAGCTGAAGATCCTTCACTAGGTGAGTATGCAATTGTGTGTGTTCTATAACAAATGCACCTTCCCAAAGATGGAGACCAGGTGCTGGTATATTGAAGAAATATACTTTGTACAGCTTCTCTTATGCTTACTGGTTTGGGTTTTTTATTATTTTTTTTATCAGAAGAGACAGACTTTGGATTTGAGCATGTTCTTGCTTCTGGACTCCCAGATGCTTGCATGCTGGTTTTGGTGCTTGCCAGTGCTGGAAATAAGTATTAAAACAAACCTGTTAGTTCAAGGGCTGCTTTTACATTGCTCACTGAAATAATTGCATTTGGTTTCTTAAAATACGTCATTGAACTTCTCTTCATGAAGCTGTGTTCCAAGACATTTAATCTTTTTCACTTGGTTTGAAGAGAACATAATTTTTTAATCTCGTAGACATTAGAATAGAAAGCTTTTGTTTTCTATTTTATGTTTCTGTAGGATTGTATCTGTTTGTGAGCTGCAATTCAAAAGATTTAGGTCTCATTTCTCCCCACTCTCCCTCCATTGCCTCCTGAATAGATATCAAACTTCCTTCATGTAGATGGTGCAGATTTCCTGTGCTGTGTATTAATGGCAGCTATTCTATACCTTTTGGCTGTCCAAGAATATTATGTGTGAAAGCACAGAAGTTTGTGTATTTTAAGAAAAAAAAAAAGAAAAAAGATGATGCAATCACGATAAATAAATGGTGTGTTCATAGGTATTAATAAACTGTAACTGGAAGAAGTTTGAATCCTAGCTGTTGTGCTTCTGAGACTTTTAACAGTTAAGCAAGTAATTTATAGTGGGTAAACTGATGAATTTCCTCTCTTTTCCTATTAACAAATCTTCTGTGAAAGCATAATATATTTTCTCAGATGTATTTATTGTTTTAATTGATCTTTTGCATTCATTCTGGTTGTTGCTTTTGAGCTGTAAATTGCTTGCAGATTATTAGTTTAAAAGGCATTGATGAATCTTGATTGAACTTTGTTATATGGGAGCATAATTTTTTTTGATGTCCAGATGGAGACAAAATTAGTTTCTAGTGTGAGCCTGTGATCTAAAAGATCAGTTTTAGTGTGTGCTTTATCTTTTCAGTGTGGAAGCAAGAGAAATGTGTGTGAAATCTTTGGAGCCACTGTAACTGATAGCATAAAAAAATAAATATGCAGCAGCCTTCTGCTTCATCTACTTGTCAATTGTTTCTAATCCTTTTCTTTAAATGTTTAGCATCACTGGAGCAAAAGATTACTGTACCTTTCTGGATAGCTTTTATTGTTCTGTGTTTCCTCTGGGGTGGGGGAAGCATTACTTGTTCCAGGAATTAACTCAGTACCCGAGAGATGCAAAATAAACAGAATAAGAAAGCCACTGTTTTGAAAATTTTACCAAGGGGCTCCCAAGAATATCCTTTTCCTTTTAGTGGCAGTCTGCACATTTCACTATTAGGGAACAAAATCTGATACTTCATTTTAAAGCAGATTATGGATTCAAAAGTTTATTCAGTTCAAATGTTACCAAGGACCCATTATACTTGAGAAAAAAAATCATTGGAGGATTGGGAAATGAAGTGAGAACTGCAGTTTATTTTTATCTGGGTAAACAAAACTAAAAAACAAACAAACAAAACCCCAAAACAAAACCAAACCTCATCAAAACTAAAAAAAAAAACAACAAAAACAAACCAAACAAGCAAACCAACAACAAAACAAAACCAAGAAACCTGACCACACCCCCCCCCAAAAAAAACACAGAGAAATAATCCAACACCACCACAAAAAAAAAAAAAAAAAAACACAAAAAAACAACCCAGCCACTACCAACCACAAAAACCCCTACACACAAACATATTTAAAACCAAAGATATATGGGATATAGGTCAGCCCTTTCCTATTGTCCTGGGAATGCTCAGGCAAAAGATTATATATGAATTATTTTTCTTAGGCACTATATATGATCAAGTTAGTTTTATGGACTGTTGGAGTTCCTAGCATAAAGCCTTCTGCCTCCCTGTCTCGCTGGCAAAGGTGCACAGTCTGCAGAACTTCAGAACCCACAAAGTTCATCTATTCCCCTTTATGCTGAAAATGCTGACCAATAATCAGAAGGGAATAGAGAGTTCAGGCAGGAAAGATCCATCTGTGACTCATTGTTTTCCACCATGTACAGTAAGAAATAGTGTCCCAAATTTGAAGCCTGCATCCATACGGAGGAGTAACAGATGCCATGTGCAGAGACTTGCATCCAAAAATCTGAATTTGCTTGCTGTTAGATATATTTGTTTACTTAAAGAAAATGTTTGTGATGCAGTTGTTTAGTTTTTATAAAAAAAAGTCAACACTGAAAAAAGTGCTTCTACTTGGCTTAGCAATTTGTTAAGCTAATGAGTGTGTTGTGGTGTTTTTTTCTTCTGTTGATATTTCTCATATGTATTCTCAGCATATCCCAAGATAAAGTCCCATGGAATCATAATAGTGTGTGCTGCAAATGGTTATTGTCAATATGATAAATCATTTAAAAATTCTCAGACAATCAAAACAGAATTACTAAACAAGTTTAAGTATCTTATTTTAACAAAAGCCCTTGCAGAACCCTTAGAAGAAGTAAACAAACCTTCAAACCATTCCATCCACATTTAAAACAACAACAACACAATCAAAGACAGTAGTTGGTGTGGCTGATATTTTGATTTTTTTTCCTATGGTACAACTTGGAAATTAGGCAATCAACCTATTTAAGATTTTCTAGGATTTGTGTGTTGTAAAGTGATGTTGTAACTAAATATAACAATTAGCAATGTTGACCAAGCACAGAGAATGTTTATTATTTTTTTTTAAATTATGGTCTGCAAAAGCTCACAGCTTTTAAATCATGCCTGTTTAACCACAAGAAACAATATACGTTGGCACATTTGTGATGGCATTCATCTGTTGAGAGTTGCAAGTAAAAAGCAGTAAGGCTCTTCTTGTGTGTATTTATGCATTGGAGGAATAAACTATTACTATGAGGGCTAACTTAAATCACCTTCACATCCCTGGTATTTTATAGAGAATGGAGTATTTTTTTTAAGGAGTATTTTTTTATGGAGTATTTTTTTAAGGCTGTTCCAAAGCAGGGTATATTAAGGTACTTTTGAAGGTCATAGGGCTTCCTTGTTCCTCTGTTCAAATCCATGGGCCAGATGGATTTCACTCAATGGTGCTGAAAGATATTGTGTATGTGATTGCAAGGCTGAAAGATCAGTTAAGGGAGGACTTTGACAACTGGAATAAAGCTACTGTTATACACATCTTAATAAATAAATAAACATTAAAAGGAGGACTTGGGGATCTATAGCTTGGTCAGACTTCAGTCCCTCGAAAGGTCATGGTAAACATCTTTGGAGTGCCAGCTGCAAGCACATAAAGAGCAAGTATGCAGTCAGCAGCAGTCAGCATTGATTTACTGAAAGCAAGCTGTGTTTTGCCAACCTTAACAGTTTTCTATTTCAAAGTGCATGTGGGGAGATCAGTGGAGGTGTGATATAGTTCAGTGCAGCTTTGACACCTTTTGTAGTGATCTCATGTATAAACTTGGAAAGTATAGGCTGGGTAAATGGTCTGAAAAGTGACTGTACACTTGTGCTCGGATGAATATTATTAAAAATAATTCTATAAGACTGTGCACTTGATCAGGAACATGAACCCTTTCATATGAATAAAAGGCATGTATCTTAATGGTATTTGTCCTGAAGAAAGCATTAACACAATCCTTATTTTTCTAGGACCACAATCTGAATTCAGTTTGGGGGGGGGGGGAGGGGGACGGAAAGGGCGGTGGGTGATGCCAGTTCACAGGATGTGTACATTTATTGCTTTGGTATGCTGGGGATGTGTGTGTGTTTAGGTTTTTTTTTATGGTTTAATTTCCTTTCCTAATCCTAGTTGAAGTGTCAGATTTGTTTTTTTGAGGGCAAGAGACTGTAATTTCATTATTGGTATTACAGTTATAGGAAATTCAACACTGAAATGATTAGGATTATATGGAATAAAAAATTAAAGACAAATCTGGCCTGGAATAGTTTCAAATACTCCCCATCTTTCTAAATTAATGAATAAAATAAAACATCAGAACTCTGTACAGGTTTGTACGTGTCTCCTTCTGTAGAAAACAGTCGGGGTGTAGGGAAGACCATACAAACTATGCTATGCTTTGAGCAGGGGGCTGGGCTGAGGCCCCTGACAACCTTGATTCTTCTGTGGTGCTTCTATGGAGTGTGCTGGGGAATCTGCTGTACTAGTCACCCATGGCACTGCTCATTGAGCATGTACTTCTGTTTACCTTGATGACAACTAACTGTTTACCAGACTTTAAATGGTAAAATACGCAGGTGGACGTATAACCATTAAACACCTTTTGCTGTGTACTTTTAGAGTTTATGCTGTTTGCGTATTCTTATCTGTATTCTGTAAATTGTTGATTGACCCTTTACAAAGCAGAGGGAAACAGCAGCAGCTTTCTCTGGATCTGAAGTATGATACTGGGTGGATAAGAGCAAAGTGAGGTGAGAATAAAGCAGAATTGAAGATTACATCCCAAGAACAATTTAGATCAGCTGTGTACCTTTTCAAAAGAGCTATTAAAAAAAGCTATTAAAATCTATTAAAAGCTATTAAAAACAATGATTTCATACGCATTTTGATGATTGGAGTCAGATGGGGAGCACTAAGAATAAAATCTTAGAATGGCTTTGGAAGGTAAATGAGCAAAGACAATTCCAATTTAGTTGCTAAAAAGATGTTTCTTGTGAGGATGTTCTGGACTAGCAGGACATGACAGCTAATTCCAAAATACCCTGTAGAGAATGAGGTTTCAGTAGTTCATGGTACAATTACAAACCAGTGATTTGTTATACAAGTAGAAAGTGAGGGGTGAATTTTGTAGTTACTAGGAAGAAATAACATCAAGATTTTATGTAAAGCAGATACGAGGAAGGATATGGTGGTGACCCATTCCTGAAAGGTCTAGAGAGAGAGGTGATGAACAACTGTACAAGTAAGCATTCAAAAAGAAATACAGGCAACTCCCTCTTAGTTCTGGGAAGTTGCAGTCAGCTGCAGGCTGTTGGTGGGAATGAATGGAGTTCTCAGTTCCTCCCAAAAAGGAAAACCAGGCTTAAATCAGCATTTTTTAAATACCAAAACTTTCTTACATGGCAGCTTGTATTGGGGATGGTGAAAACTCTTCCTTCTGTTCCCAGTGTGGCCATTAGAAGAAGAGAGAAGTGCTCAGGGCTCAGGGGATGGAAAAGTACCAGGATTGTCAGGTTTTGGAAGAGGGAGATTTTGTAGAGGCTGGCTGAATGGTTTCAAGTGACTTCCACCAAGCATCCTCCAGTTGCGTACTGTGTGGTGAGTTAGGGAAAGCTGTAGGTATATTCGAGAAAGATGCAAACAAAGAGCAAGACCACTTTTACTTTATACTCTTCTCTAGTTATGTTTCCTGTATACTCTTATGCATCATTTTTTGTTACAGTGTATGAATTTGTGTAAGCTGTACTTCCTTACCATCTGCGACCGTTTTCTGACTAATTTACACCCACCTATAATGTTCCTTAGCAAAACAAATCAGCTTACTTAAAGATCTGCTTTTGGGCCTACCTCTCTTTAGAAAGAAAGCTGTAGTCTTATTTTCTACATAATAGTCACACAGCGTAAATGGAATAGGAATAATTTGTTTTTCCTCTGCTGAACAAAAGATACTGTGTTTGTTCAGGAACTTCTTATTTTTTTTAAAAAAAGCGTATGCCAAAGAATATGTAGCAGTAAGATAACACATGCCTCAAGGAACTCTGTGAGGCACATACCTTTGAAAATATTTTATTTCTGTATTTCTTTTTGAAAAGAAGTGTCAAAATAGGAAAAGCCAACAGGGAGCTGTCACTAATGCACCAAACAGATTTTATTTACAACATATTTGCACATAGTGCCTTCCAGTCAAAAAAGGCATAATTAATGCCCTAGAATACTAGTACATAAGTTTTAGTGGTTCTGAAGGTGAAAACAGCACAGGATGGGTATAGAAATGAAAAATAAGGATCTTGATGTGCAAACTTACACAAAAAAATATGTTCCCATGTGTATGCTCTTGCATTGGATTGCGGGATTGTGATCCAAGTATGCTTGTCCTTATTCATGTGGGGATAAATGTTTTCAGAATTTTAGAAAAATTCTGCCACTTTTAGCTAATAGAAAAAAAAAAAAGTCTGCTTGTTTTAACTATAGTATATCTTCATTCACTGTCTAGCTGTTTTGGAGTTTTTGCATCTCATCCTTTCAGGGACATAGGCAGTAAGTCCTGTCCTCAATCCAACTAAATTTGCACACAGACGTTTCTTTGAGTAAGCCTGATTTAATAGATGAAGTGTGTCTTTTTAACTCTCTTCCTCCCTGAGCTCCAATATAACTTTAGCATGAGCAGAAATCTAACCATATTTTCTAAGAAATTTTCTGGAAGATCTTTGCTCCAGAGACCACTTATATGTATCAGCTGCCCTGTAAACAGGAAGTCCATATATAGATGTATAGTTAACAATCACTGGTACGGGTCCTTGCTATTGGTTAACTCTTCAGTTTGTGGCACTCTGATGGTTCCTTGTAGAGTGTGGCTGCCTGTGTTCCTTTTCCTGTTCTGCGGGCAGTGATGGTTTGTTGTCATTTCCTCACAAGAAGCCCTTGAGCCAGTCTGCAGTAGGGCTTTCCTACCTGAGCCATAAGCCTGTTGTCATCTCCAAAGCTGTCCAGCTTTACGTTGTCTGCACTGCCCTGAAAGGCTGTTGGGTAGGTGTTGATCACTCAAGAAGAAGAAAGTGACATTGAATCTTCGTGACTGCCTGAAAAGAAAATTCAAATACAAAAAGGAAAGCTAGGTGTATAAATGAGGTAGTTTTCTTTCCTTCTTTGGGTCTTGCCCAGGACTTTTTACAACAAAGAAATACATCTCCATAAATATTTCATAGTGTCTAACATACCTGGGCCTCCACTGGAGTTGTTTTGTAATGTACGTGTTGTGCAGTAGCATAAGTATGGTGTTGTCTTTACTTCTACATATGTCCTTTTTTTTCTTTAGTGATAATAGTAATGAAGCTTTCTATTTTTACTGATCTCAGGTATAACAGAAATAGTAGATGATATTGTGAAATAATTGTCATAGAATCAACTGTCATTTTCTGACAAATCTATCTTAAAAGGCTGAATTTTTCACCTTTTTTTTTTTGGTGTGTTTTTCTATTTGTTTAGTTGTGGGTTTTTTGTTGTTGTTGGTTATGTGTGTTTGTTTCTTCTGATAAAACCTTATTTAAATGAAGCCCAGGAGGTTTTAAGCAACTTGACTGTTGCATTGCAAGAATATCAATGCAATGCTTACGTGATATTTTAATTCCTCAGGTTTGTTTAGCATTTTTTTCCCCATTTTATTTCATGTTTTTACTTATAAATTCCTATTTTACAGTGTTGTTAGTGTGGTTGGGTTTTTTTTTTGTTTTGTGGTCATTCTGTAGGCGAGCAAGTTGTGTGGGTTTTCTGCTTGTTTGCTTGTTTGTTTTAGTCCTCTGACTGGTCAGTTTAGCAGTTTGAACTTATATTTCTACTTAAGTTTGTTGTGATTTTTTTCCCTTCCTTGATTTGTTTTGACTGTGTTTACCACCATAGCCCTTTGGTACTGAAAGTGGTATCTTTAGGGAAAGAAATAGTATAACCAGAGGAAAAGGTTTTTTTGAGATCTCTTTCAGTATAGCACAGAAAAAAAGTATTTGCTTTTCACAACCCTCTTCCTGCTCTGGTAGGTTGTGCTGCAAGGCAGCAATTACCAGTGTTATTTCAGCCCAATGAAGCACCATTTTGCAAGATAAAATAAGGACTAGTAAGCAGTGATTTTCTGCAGGAAGAGATCTTCTCTGAGGGTATTGCAGTTCTGTGAATGAACCATCATTCTTTCATTCCCAAAGTTGTTTTGCAAGAGCTGTCCGAGCAAACTTTAGAGATTTCAGGATGAAGCAGCTCACAGAACAGGGTTTTTCTAAGTATCATTTTAAAGTAGAGAAAATAAATTCTCTTGCCTCCAGACTTTGCTTGGAGGAGAAGCAATTGTAGCTGTTCTGCAGTGTGATCTCCAGCAACACATCCAGGATACTGAGGCTGTCCTCAAGCTCTTCCAGTACAGGAGGCTGGTGTGGAAGGAGGTGTAAGTGGAGGATGAGAAAAGTGTATTTCCAAATAATCCTGCACTATATAAATTTGCCTCTCTTGAGCTATCACTGGCATAGACTACTTTCCAGAGATAGGAAATCTAAGCTCATTTGTCGCTGTTCTTGAAGGGAAACAGTAAGTAATAAGAGTAATCATGATGGGAAGTCTAGGTCTCCTGGACTTGGTTTATCTGGGTAAATTCTGGAGAGCTGAGCCTGGAACAGAGCTATACTTACGATCAGTCCTCCCAATTTGCAAATGTAGAGGTTCTTTTCCCTTGGTAAGGATGAGACAAAGCACAGATGAAGTCATGAGGGCTGCTACAGTGCTTCCCCCCAACTCCCCAAAGTATGGACACAGGCATTGCTATACCTTGAGCCTCTGAAGGAATGTTCTGCAGCTACTCACTGGAAGTGTACTGTAATACCATATGTAGCATCAATTAACTGCCTTTTGTCAGTTGTGATCTTACTCACATGAAAAAGAAAAAAGGGCTAATTTCTTAACTGGATCATTGTCATAGTTAAGGCAGTGAAAGTGCAGAGTGGGGTGGAGGGAAAAGTGTTTGAAGACTGCAGGTAGAATCCAAGCATGTAGGAAAAACTATTTTACTGGTGTTGAGTATAGTAGATACAGTTTTGTGGTTAAGTTTTTTCCATGATCCCTGGGTCTGTAAAGGTACAGTTTGACTTAACCTTCACTTTATATAGTAAAGTTTCTTGATTATTTAGAGAGATCAGTAATTCTTTTGAATTAAATTATCTATTCACAAGTTTAAATGCAGACATTCAAATCCAAGAATAGTTTCTTGACTATGTACAACTAGTAGCTACAAGGAGTTCATGCTGCTAGAACAGTTATGTTATATAGTACTTAACAATCTTGCCCTTAATTTAGTCTCTTTGTTTAAATCTTCTGTCTCTTTATCACTTCAAATTTTCTTTAAACAGTTATTGAAATGAAGCTTTTAGTAAAACACAGACCTAAGAAGAAAGTTTTAAAAGAGTAGGTAAATGTAACTTTTGGGGAGATGTTTTTATCACCTATTTTCCCTCTGTCATTTTCATTTCCCTTTTTTTTTCTGATCTCAAACTAGCTGGACCTGGTTCAAACACTCATTCTATTTTGACGATATTTATGGATCAAAAGAATATGATTTCCATGGCAACTGCTCCAGGTTTTGAGCAAATATCAGCTTTGAAGGTGCGTTCTCTTTTTTGGGTTTGTATTTTGTGCTTATTTGATTAACCTCAGGAGGGACTTAGATCCTGTTTATAAACACAGGACTTAATTTGAAGAAGAAAAGCAAAGTTCAAAATAGAATGGAGTGTTCAAGATATTGGATCCAGCTGTGGAGTTTTATCAGATTCTTGCTTTGTCCTTAAGTATATAAGCTTATACAACTTTCCAAAAGTGATCTTCAGCATAAGAAATACAATATTGCATATAATCATGTAACTTCATAGTTTCTAAATGAGCGTTCTTAAAGAGTTATTTATAGTTTTGTGGGCCACCAGCTGTCCATTTGATGGCGATGCATGTGATGTGGGTAGATTATGTGGTAAAAATGTTGCTAAGCTGAATTGAAGGACAAGTGTTCAGAATTTTATTTTTTATAATATTACTTTTCCAAGTAAGGAATTGCTGCAGTTATCACAGCTACTTTTTTTTTTTTGTCTGTGAATACAATTAAAATGTTTCATGTTTTCAAAAATAAGATTATAGTCTTTAATTTTGAGATGTATTTTATACTGTGCAAAAAGCTCTAGGAATCAAGCAAAAAAAAAAAATTTTAGCAATTGTTTTCACACGGGTAAAGTTGCATCATAAGTAGTACAGTTTGAAAAAGATTACTAGAAGTACAAGTGTTGTAGATATCGGCTGCAGTTGTTGTAGAACATATGGGTTGACAGGATGGAGCAAATTAGATTTTCCTGTTGAGAAGTGGAAGTTGTTCATGTGGTAGCCAGTAGGTGAGAGCCTTATTGGCATTTCACGTATCTGTTGGTAAGTGGTAATTCTTTCCCTAGCTATGGGAAGCTTGCTCTGAAATCACTGATGATAATAACCAAACCTGATTGTTGCTTGCACATAGCAAAATGTTTTAGGACAAAGTTTTCCCATTTCGAATGCTTGCTCTACCTGCATGTTAGCTCCTACTACTTGCAGACCTTAATCTTGAAACAACTGTAATATCCTTATATTCAGTGTACACAGCACCAAATTCTTCTAAAGGAGTCAGTATTTATTGCCCAGCATTATATATATATATATAAAAAGTATTAAGTTCAGAGATTCATGAAGTGCACATCAAATTTTGATAAGGATTTCATATATTGTTGAGAAGTCAGTGATACTAAAAAATATTGAATCCATGACTTTAAAGATTGAATAATTCTTGCTAAAGTTCAACATTTCTGACTCTGTTTCAGAAATGTTGTATGTTTATGGATTTACATGCACACACATGAACAGTTGTGGGAATACCTACATTTGTCAATGTAACACGTTTTGTTCATTACGCCTGGGTGCTGATATCTCAAGGAATGTGAGGCAAGGGACTTGTATGGCACAACACAAGGGGATTATCTCACAAGTAAACTTTAACTACATTTCCTAATGCATATTCATGACAAGGCAGAAGTTAAGGCTGCACAGGCATTTCCTAGTTTTCTTGTACATATATGAAATGTCTTTTAGAGAATAAAATGAAGGTACTGTTTATGAGCAATAACACCTCTGCCATGGTATTGGCAAGGTTAGAAATCTTACTTTAGGGCATTGTGCCATCGGTTGTGAATTCCTGGGTTATTAAAGCCACTACAGTAGGTGGAGGTACAAAGATTCTAGCGATGACTAAAGAACTGAAATCTCAGTAGAAGAAAATAGAAGGGGTCTTTCACTGTGGACCAGTTCAGTGTCAACATGGAAGACGTAAGCATTTCTTGCCATTTTTCCTCCTCAAAATCCACAAGGTAAAGAAGGACACATGGAGAAACAGTCAAGAATACTTTGGGGTCAGTGCGCAGTGCTACAGGGTAAATCTTCTGGTTGGGATGGAAGTCTGATCCCCTACAAGGTTGCTTCATTAGATGATACTTTGCTGCTGCTGTTAGACTGTTACACAATGTCATGCAGCGCACTGCAGTAGGCAGAAAATTCACACTGCTGATCCCTGTGCAAAGTATTCTGTGAGGTCAGGAGACCTCAGTGACAGCCTCCAGGATTGCAGGACTTGCCTTGTTTCATTGTATTTGTTCTACCTCTTTGTTTATGTTCTGTTGTGCATTGGTAATGCATGCACTGAGGCACCACCAATAGACTATGTTATCTGAATTGGTTTTGATGAAACACTACTCAAAATTTTTTGCAGCCTAACAATAAAGCAAAGGCACATGGACAGGTTTTTGATTTCTTCAGGGAACCACTCTCTATAAATATCCTGGTTAGGTTGTAGAGAGCTACAATGTTGACTAATTCTGATTACCAGCCTTTAAATATATCAGAATATGGATGTGTTATATGGGACATTGGGAGGGGAAGACTTAGACTACTTTCCTTCTTATTTTTCTGTATCACCACCCACACTGTCAGCTGCTGTCATGTATTTCTAGCTTTGACTGTTACTCATTAATGAAAATAACAGAGCCAAGGTAGCTTTGGCTACCAAGCTTCTCTATAGTCTTGAAGTTTGTGTTCCATTTTGTGGTATCACTTGACTGGGAAGTCCTGGGTGCTAACAGTAATATTCTTGAAAAAGTAAGATAATAACAGGGCTTTACAGTTTTATTTTCTAATTTTATTTATTACTTTGTTTCTCAGGAAGCTAGGACATAATTCGATTTAAATTGTATTTATCTTCTCAGACCTATACAGAAATGGAAGTGCTTTACAAAATGCTATGAATATTTCCATACACTTTAAAATTTAATTTTATATGAGTAAACCAGGCTGAAACTCTCCTGTGGGAGGCCTTCTGTACTTGTACAAAACCTTTTGTCTTTGCAAGACCTAGAAAAACTACTGCTTTTATTGTAGTCAGATTACATATATGACTTGGTAGGAATGAAAGCAGACTGTAGCTAAGAAATGGAAAACCTGATTGTTTCACTTAATTTCATATTTGAGTTATGATACTAGAATAAAAGAAAATCAAAAAATGCTTTTCAAGATTTTAAGTGGAAGTATAAAATCAAGAGAGGTAACATTTCAAGAGTCTTTGCAATCAAGCACATGTTGCACTGAGTATCTTATGATTTAGATTAATCCATGTAAATATATTTTAGTTTGGTGTATTCTCGCAAAAAAAAAAAAATGTAAACTGTGGTCAACCTACTATGATTCAAGAGTTGCAAGTCTGTACTGAAATGAAGTCAGGAAATTTGTTTCTTTATTTAGAAGATTCTCCACTGATAAGCATTTTTTAAGACTCTGAACATGATAAAATATTTCCTATCACTTCAAGTTTCCATATAAATGTTTCTCATAGTTCTGGCCTGTTTGAAAAGTGGGCTGCTCATGTAGTTTTTAAAACCAATGTTTTTCTTAAAAGCTTCGTTAGGGTGGCTTCTTCAATGATGTCTTTTTAATATTTGAGAATTGTAAGTCAAATTATGCATAGGCACACCTAGTTGTTTCAGTTTGTATCTGAGTTAACAATGTTTTTTATGAATGCTGAAGTAAAACTGCTCTTTGCTAATATTAGAAGCTGAATAACTGCTGAAAGGGTGTGCTGTGGACCTCAGCTCCTTGTAAGGTAAGAGGGGAACCACAGAATATGTATGTAGCACTTGGGTCACATCAAGGACATCCTGACATGCTGGGTTTTTCAGAATAAACCAGATTTATTAATTTCTTTGAAAAAGGGTAATATGTTTCAATCTAAGCTATTCTGTTGTTTCTGTTGGGTTTTTTTTTGCATGTTTGTGTTTGTTTTTTTTTTTTTCAGAATATATATAAATGTACGGTTTTTAGAAACAGACAAACTAGCGAACAGAGCGTTTGAAAACATCACTTAAGTAGTGTTGAACTATTTCTATTGAATGGGAAATTCAGGTCTGTGTACAACTGAGTTAGCTCCTAACAAGTGGGATACTTTGACTTCAGGAGAGGTAATAGCATACAGAGACCTTACCCTTCAGTTCGTTTGTCTGAACACTGGCTGATTTACTATACGACAAAAGTCTTTTGTATATGATGGTCTCATTGGCCTGTGCAAAATGAGTTTATGGCTTCAGTTTGCCTCACAGAGGAGAAATCTCCACATTGCAAGTGGCAAAAGCTGTTGATGACTCTTCCAGCAGAGATGTTAATGTTTGACAGTGAATGAAGGCAGATGCCTTTCTTCTCTGCAGGAAGGACGTAGACAAGGAAGAGTAGGGACATTCATACTACTAATGTCTGATCCCAGAAGCATGGAAGGAACGCCAGTACTGCCACACTATTGAGGCAAACCGCTTCTTATTTAAATCTGAGAGAAGGAAAAATAATGACTAAAATGACTAAATAAGGAGTAAATAATGACTACAGGGTAAGAGCGAAGTTCTGCCCTGGGCTGAACCTGTTGATTGTGCTACCCTAGGAGTCCTTGGAAATGTGAAAGCAAACGTGGAGCTACATGAGCACCCTGGGCTTAGAGAAGCTCTGAGTTCAGCACCATGGTGCTCTGGGCCATTATCAGTTCCTGATTCTGCTTTGTTTCCCACTCCTCCATCACCTGCAGTGGCTGGCTCTGAGCCGTGGCCTGCAGCCTGGCTGTGCCTGCTGTGCTAGCTAGCAGTGTATCACATCTCAGTTGCCACGGCTTTTCACAGGCGCTGCATCACAGCTAGCATCTTTTTCTAAAAACCTATTTCACTCCTTTCTGGATTCCTGTTGAGAAACTGCCATTTGCTTATGCAGAATCACAATGGAAAATGTCAAGTCATTTTGAGTTTGCCAGGATCTGGGGAAGAAGGGAGAAAGCCCCATAACAGAAATAGCTTTTATGAGGGTGAGCCAAGCCAAGCATTTAACTCCTCTTCATCATATGGTATTATTATGTAATGCTTTAAATGCAGAAGAGAGAGACAGGTGGCAAAGAGCAGGAGAGGACAGCAGCCATCAGAGAACAAGACCGTGTAGTCCCTAGGCAGTGGAGCTGAATAGGAGGGAAAAAATATAGCCACAGATGTAACATTAATGGAGGCATAGAGGCTTGACCCAGAAATGAGAATGATATGAGAGCAGAAATAGGGTTCGTACCCTGTGATATCTTCTTTCCCTTGCTCTCTTGCTCTCTTGCTCTCTCTTTCTCCATGTTGTTTTGAATTTCTTTTCCTGTGTGGCTTCAGGACTGTTGTGACTTCTTTCACCCAATGATTTGCTTTCTATTACTTTTGGCTACGGCATACCTCTCATTTTTCTTTTTGGTTCAATGGAGTCTAGGTGTTGATGTAAATTAGCCCAAGATCAGTTGTGTTAATCACAGGTCATAAACTCTAAAATGTCCTGTTTATGGCAGTAAAGTTGGTATGAGACTAGGGGTATTAAATAATTACAGACAAAATTATTTGGATTCTTGTTAATTCTGTAAATGTACAGGGTTATACAGCTATTCACTAGGTTGCATAAACTAATTGTTTAGCACTTCATAAACAAGCAAAATAACAGGACTTTGACTTACCTAGTTACAAAGCTGGACAATCTGACCATGGAAATGTTGTTTCACATTGGCAAAACATTCTCATTTACAGCCCTACAAGTCTCAAAGTTGTCAGGTTTCTAAAAAGGCAACATTTCAATGGACTTCAGACACTTCTTTGTATTAGACCAGATGACCTTCACTGGAGAGTCCCAAATAGTCAATTCCTTGAGTTCTTGCAATGAGGATTTCAGCACAATGTAGTTTGTTTAGTCATGATAGAAGTAGTGATACAAGAAAAATAAGCTCATATAAGTCAGTCAGATCTATGCCATTTCAACACATTGCCTTGAATCTCTCACTAGCTGCTACATTTTACTGTGTTCTTGATGTTGAAAGTCTATTTCAGTGTGGTGTTCTGCTTGTAAGGTTTTAATAAGGACTTGGTTCTCTGAGTTGTTACGTACCTCTTGTGTTTTGCTGTACACCCTCAATTTCTATTGCTTAAAGCACTCAATACCTTGCTAGACCCTACCATTCTAGAATAAGAAATGCACTCAAAGTGTTTTGCAATTTTCTGACGAAAGTCATTATAGCCTATACAAGTACCGGGTACAATTGTTATTAATCAGGCATACCAGTAGTATCTATTCTTGCATTTCACATACTCTTCAAAAATTTAGAGAAATAGTTCTGTGTCACCAAATATAAGATTTTTTGAAAAAAAAAAAAAGCCCACCTGAATAATTATCTTAATAGTAGTTGTTTAGTCTAAAACTAAAGGTGGCTTTGCTGAAATTTATTTGAACTGCTCAAAAGAAGTAGCCATGTTTGAATGTTTGAAATTACCTTTCTGAAAATTATCCAAACATGGAAAATGTCTCTTGCTGTAATATGTAACATTGTAATATGTTTGGAAAAAGCAGTTACCACTCTCAGGTCCAACTGCAAAGTCGGTTTCTTGACAAACTGAATGCTCTTATACAAGGGACTTTCATACTGATCATCTTGCTTGCTGCAAAATTGAGCTACTGCCCCAGGATCTTTCTCTAGTCAGTAGAGGGGAAGCAGCTCCGCAGGGCAGTTCACCCCTTACGAGAGACCTATTTTATACTGGAGTGAGTTTCTCTATGGAGGCCCTTCTTTTTCTTGAGTGTAGAGATACACAGATAATAAACCTAGACTAGACACCCGTATTTCACTGTTTAAAACATAATGTGAGTTGATTCTTTCCTTAATATCATGTATTATCGCATCAGAATAATATGCTTTGGGCATCCAAGTTGAAGAGGACTGTAATTATTCATTATCTTTGAATCGTTACTCAAGCAAACCTTTAAGGGAATTGTTCCTGATTAATGATTTCAGGACCAAGATCTGTAAGAATCTCTGTAGAAGAGACTATGCTCTCTGCTGCTTTAATGAGTTGTAGTTCTGAAATTCATTATAGCTGATCTGGCCTTGTGAGTGGCCCTGAAAAATGATTTCTCTCAAAGTATGCCACTAGCACTGAGCTGCATAAGTATTTGTAAGGGGCTCTTGCAAACATAAGGTGTTGTGGTTTGTTGTGTGGGGTATTTTTTTGTTGTTTGTGGGTGGGGTTTTTTTTGTTTGTTTTGGTTTGTTTGTTTGTTTTTTTCTTGTTTGTTTGGATTTGTTTGTTTGTTTGGGTGGGTTGGGTTTTTTTGGTTGTTTTTGGCTCCCCTCCGACCCCCCTTAAAATGTAGTCCACTTTTGTTTCTCTTAGCATTCCTCTCTTGTAGACTCTGTGAGGAAACAGGGCTAGAAACATACGATTATTCTTGATTATGTAAATCGGCGTAGCTTCACTGGCTGAAAACACTGTCCTACTGTTTTATTAAAAGATGAAAACTGTGATTGTTTGCGGTTACTTCCTTAGACTGGTATGTCTGGTGCTCCTGTTCAAGGTATTTGCTCTTGCCACCTAATACCAAAAAAGGGGAATCCTATAGGTATCTGATTTCTACTATTGATATAGCTGAAGTAGCTATACCAAGAGTATATATGAATAATAATTAGAAAAATTAGATGTTTGAATTGGAGGCAGCAGAGAATTTAATGTAAATTTAAAATTTATCTGTACTGTAAATATAGTCAATCTAATAAAAGTATATATGAAGAGTGCAGAAAGGATTAAGACAATTTTCTTAGGTAATGGTGGGGAGTTTTCTTAAGGTTTTAACCTGTGACAAACAGAACAATCCTTAATGGCGAGTTTTTATATCCTCTGAGATTTCATTCTTTTGAAGTATTTCCTTTGCTTTTGCTGATAGATAGGTGCTTCAGATCTTAGCAGTAGAGTCTCAAACATGAGTGTTCATTTCAGAAGGATTTGGTTTGGAATGTGATAGGATGGAAAGATCGCTGTAATTCTTTTTCCCTCCCCCACCCCCAATTTTTCTATCCTCTTCTATAGGTTTCTCTCTGAAAGGTCTGGGTACCTATTGATCATTGTTCTACAGTATGTAGTTTGACTGAGAGATCTCTGATTCATGGCTGGTCAAACTTCAAATATTCCTACCCATATTGGTTGAAAAGACTTCATCTAGGAAGACAATAAAATGCATCTTCACTTGCATGAATTACTAAATTGACAGAATGACACCAGAGGGAGAGTGTAGGTTAGTTAATAGGTGCTGAACAGAAAGAATTAATCTGAAGAACATTTAATACAAAAACCAATGACATCATACATAATAACCTCAAATGGTACATGGGATAGAATTAATTGGATGTCTTTATTTCTATATTGTTTTAAACCATGTAATCTCTGTGGTATCAGTATTATATAAGACTCTGTAGTACTGTGAAGGATGCCAGCTAACTTGTTTACGTAAACACTCTGAGCTCAGGTTTGGATAGACTGACATTGGTATTATTGTTTATTCAGATTGGTTTATATTCTAATCTTACTTATGCACACACATCACAGAAAGAGACCAAATCCTGAATGCTTAATATGAACTTGTTTTCTGCTTTTAAAATACAAAATATTCATATAAGTATTTCAGAAGTACTCATATTTCTCTCCTTTCGCCATACCTCTAGTGATAGTATATGATTTAGTGATAATCTGGAGAAACCTTGAAGCTATCTGATTCTTCAGAGGGCAGATGGTTATCCTTTTGTCTGATTCCCATGCATTGCCGTGAGGCAATCTCAAAAAATATTAATCTTTGTTTAGAATAACAAGCAATTTTCAGTGTTTATGCAGTTGTAGCATAAAGCTTTGTAAAACCAGGTATAGTTCACAAGATGTGAAGTTTGCAAATGAACTGTATGATATGAAAAAATAAAAATGCTTCTATTTTGTAGTTCAACTGTCTTCTAATGAGCAATTCAATTAAGTTTGGCCTTGTTAAATAGGTGCTTGAAAAGTCAAGAGATGCAGTAAATAAGAGCACAGAAAAGCAAATCCCTCACGTTTTTAAATAGCAATCAAAATATTTATGTAGAGAAGTTGTTGTTGTGGAGCTTTTAATACATATCCCAAAAACATCAGGCAGCTAGGTCAAGAACAACTCAATGTGCAAAAACACAGGTTTGGGAGAATTGAGGAGGTATTTAATGCAAATCCATCAGTATCTCAGTTTCAAGACTCCACAGGAGAATGATTTAAAGAGTAAGTTAGTTCATAATAGGGTCAAATTATACTTTTACTAAATTGTAAGCAAATTGAGTATTAAAAAGTGAATAATGACATTTCACATTAGGGATTTGTTTCAAATTAATACAGAAAACTTACCTAGCTCCACAGTAAGAGTCACATCTAAGTTAGTTAGGCCTTAATAATGAAAACAGATTTTTAGACAGTTGTCGTGGTTTAGGGTCAGGGCAGCCCCTAAGACCCAACAGACGCTCTCTATTAACCCCCCTCCCTCCCCAAAAGG
>JANHFX010024669.1:0-17325 GCA_027560015.1 Chloroceryle amazona
CCAACCCCCACCTGACTATAACTTCCCTTCAGGTAGTTGAAGAGAGTGATGAGGTCACCTCTAAGCCTTCTCTTCTCTAGACTAAACAATCCCAGCTCCCTCAGCCTCTCCTCATAGGACTTGTGTTCAAGTCCCTTCACCAGCCTGGTTAAATAAATAAATAACAATTTAAGTGCATGAAAACCTGCAGTTTGTAGTGATAGTGAGAGAAGGATTCTTCTCTCTTCTCCTCTCTCTAGATGATGATGGTACTGGTATATGATCTACCCATCTAGGCTTCTGAGTAGGTGGAAGCAAACACTTCCCTGATGAGGCTTATCTGCCCAATAAGTGATGTTCTTTGCTTCCTCTGTCATCCCCAACTAGCTTGATGCAATACCCGAATTGAAATGTCTCATTTTGAACAGATACTCATCATAGTGAAATTCACACTTGCAGGTCCTTGAGGCTTTTTCTTCCAACTACTCCATCCTCGCAGCAAGGTTACAGAAAGCAGGTTCAGCCTAACCACAGAGGGCTGTGCACCCCACAGAAGAAGAGGACTGTGGAGAGACAGAGAGAGGTAGTGACTGAAAGTAGGATTTGAGAATTCATAGTTGCATATCCAATGATCTCCACGTCCCATAGCAGGCATGGAGGGTCTGCAGCTGTTATTCTCTGGTATAGCCTGAAGTCGTGGTTCAGGAAGGACTGGAGTGAAGTTTTAACCTGCTGGTCTGACTGCTGCACCTGCAGAGGCTTTAAGCCCTTCTTGGAGACGTTTGTGAGCACTCATCAAGAAGCTGTCTATTCAGAGGGATTTTCTCTTCTCAGGATGGGAGGCTGGTATTTGATTTCATTATCCCCTAACTTAAAGTTCAAGCCATCTGTCATCCCAGTGTGCAAACAATCTTGTAAATTAAAAGGAAAAATATGGTCCTGATTCCCTTATGGTTGCAGACATACAAGCTCTTAAATAACTGTTGATGTGCAGAATATGCTTGGAAAGAAACAAATTTGGTTCCCAACATCCCATTCCAGCAGGTTAAGCAGCATTTTATGAACAAAGGTGACTTGAAATATAGCTTAACATCTACAGCATTAGTGGATAAGGAAAGAACAACTGACATCACCTTTGTCACTGTCCCTCATGACATCCTTGTCTCTAAATTGAAGAAACACAGATTTGACAGATGGACCACTCGGTGGATAAGGTATTGGCTAGATGGCCACACTTAAAGACTTGCTGTCAAGGGCTCAATGTCTGAGAGGAAACCGGTGATAAGTAATGAAATAATGTTCCTCATGGGTCAGTACTGGGACCAGTGCTGTTTAACATCTTCATCGGTGACATTGACAGTGGGATCAAGGGCACCCTCAGTACATCTGCTGATGACACCAAGATGTGTGTGGTCGACACATTGAAGAAAAGGTATTCATCCAGAGGGACCTGGACAGATGTGAGAGTTGGGCCTGTTCAAACCTCATGAAGTTCAACAAGGCCAGGTGCAAAGTGCTGCACCTGGGATGGGGAAATCCCAAGTATAAATAAAGGCTGGGAAAAGAGTGGATTGAGAACAGCCATGAGAAGGACTTGGAGGTGCTGGTGGATGATAAACTGAATATGAGCCAGCAATGTGCACCTGCAGCCAAAAAAAGTCAATGACATCCTGGGCTGCATCAAAAGAAGTGTGGGCAGCAGGTAGAAGGAGAGGATTCTCATCCTTTCACTATAGGCCTTTGTAAATAGGCCCTCTCCAGTCTTTTTATAATCTCCCTTCAGGTACTGAAAGGTATCTATTAGGTCTCCCCTGAGCCTCTCTTCTCAAGGCTGAACAATCCCAGCTCTCTCAGCCTGTCCTCACAGAAGAGGTGTTCCAGCCCCCAAGAGGGACATTGAATTTCCACCAGGTTCAGTCTTCGTCTTAGTAGAGGAGCTAATTTTGCTCTCTGTTGAATCCACAAAACTTTTTCCACTTAATTTTCTTTAACTAATCTGGAAAACTTTCCTCATAAAAGATTTTAAATGACAACCCTCTTCAGTCCTTTCTTCAAAGTCTTACCTAGTGTACTTGGTGCCATGCTGCATTTTTCACTAGACTCCTATTTTATTTAACAACATTAACATTTTCAAAAGATACATAAAGATGAAAAATCCTTGCATGTTTTGATGAACCTCAAAATGAGCTTTAGAACAATTTCATTAGAAAGCTCTCAAAACCTCAAGCGATCCCTTGGGACTGAGCCATAACGAAGTAATAATTAGCAAAATCAAATTTTAAAATTACTTATTCCATAAATATATTCTGCTATTTGGAGTCAGACCCAAATAGGTAAAGGTCTGGAGAAATGGAACAAGGCTAAGAACATATTAAATAAATGGAAGTACAGATGTCTTGCCTCCACAGGAAAAAAATAAAATAGGATGGTAAGAAAGAAAAGTATAGGTCTGTGCCTACCAGGAAAATCACAGCTGAGACTGGAAGGAGTGGTGCATCCCACCTTGACCATGTACTGAAGGCACAACATAGGTTGTGACTTGGCTTGGGGGAAGCAGGGAGGGTCACTGTGCTTTCTTTCTCCATTCTGACTCACCAGGAAGAGCAGACGCAGCACTTACAATGATACAATATTGCACTGCTTTGTGCCTTCTTGTCAGAAGCTTCTTATCGAACACTGTTTGCTGTATTGTAATTGGGCTTACAGGTGATTACTTAGATGACACAAGTATGTCCAGTGTAATTCATCACTAGCTTGACAACAGAGACTGTTCTGCTGGGGCAAATTACCTGGTGAGATCCTTACAGCAAGACTCTTCTCAAAGCAGAAGCCAGTATATCCAGTGTCTGTTACTGTGCCTCCCAGCTCTCTGCCTCACAGGAGGGTAGACTGTAGGACTCATTGTCCTTTGCACAGTCCCTGGAGCTAACGTGGATCATTGCAGCTCCCCATGTTAACTGGATAGAGGAGCATCATTGTCACCTTCTGGGACTAGGTGGAAACAGTGACAGTGCACAGGGAGAATAACCTAAGCAGAAGACTTCATAATTAGAGACAAGGCTGGGCAGGACAGTGATGTCCTCCTCAGAGCCAAGGGGCTCTCAAACCCTTTGTTCTGCCACTGTTCTGTGCTTAGCATGCAGATCCAGAAATTACACCAAACCTTTGTTCTATATCAGTCTGAGTTTTGCTCCCAGGACGTCTTTTCTTGCTAGGCTGAGAAACTGCTGTGGCACTGTCATGAACAAGTGACCTTAAGGCTGAAGCAGCTCTACAGGACAAGCTCCAGCGTGACCCAGTGGACCACACAAGAAACCTCTAGCACATGCTTTGGACTTCAGTGTGACTGGAGGTACTCCCTTCTCTCCTCCATAGATGCTTCAGAGCTCTGTGCTGAGCTTGGCTGTATTAACCTATCTCATCTTCCTTTACCATCCATCCTTTCATGTGCCCAGCACACAGACAACATGGAGATCCATGGCCTGTACTGCTAAGGAGTCCCTGACACTACCTGTCTCAAGAACTTTGGAGACTTGTAGGCAGCTAGGATTGAGGCCGAGCCAAAGATTTCCATCACTGAGCCCTCCAGTGGCAGAAGATCATGAATGCTTCTGGGCAGTAGAAGGAAAGCAGATTGAGAAGAGATCCTGGCAGCACTGGTTGCACAGATGGAGCAGGTAGAGGCAGTGCAGCACAAGGAGCAGGCTGCACATGGGTATTTCACTTGCTCTCCATGAGGTTAGTTGTTCTTCTATATATCAAAACAACTCTTTCTACTAAGCTACTGAATATGTCACCAATGACAGCAGGTTTATTAGGACTGTGTCTAGCAGGTCAGGGGAAGTTCTTCTCCTCTACTCTGCATTATTGAGACCACATCTGGAGTACTGTGTTCATTTCTGTTCTCCCCAGTTCAAGAGAGACAGGGAATACTATAGAGAGTCCAACAGAGAGCTACAAAGATGATGAGAGGACTGGAACATCTCTCTTATGATGAAAGCCTGAGAGCCCTGGGGCTGTTTAGCCTGGAGAAGAGAAGACTGAGAGGGGATCTTATTAATGTTTACAAATATCTGAAGGATGGGTGTCAAGTAGAAGGGGCCAGTCTCTTTTCAGTTGTGCCCTGTAATTGGACAAGAAGTAATGTTAGTAACCTGAAACACAGGAAGTTCCACCTCAACATGAGGAAAAATTTCTTCCCTGTGAGAGTGACAGAGCCTGGAACAGGCTGCTCAGAGAGGTTGTGGAGTCTCCTTCTCTAGAGCCTTTCAAAACCTGCCTGGACCTGTTCCTGTGTGGCCTGCCACAGGTGTTCCTGCTCTGGCAGGGGTATTGGATTCAGTGATGTCCAGAGGTCCCTTCCAACTCCTAACATTCTATGATTCTATGATTCTAGGTACCAGGATTCTAATAATAAGCTGCCTTCAGGGAACTGTAGTTTCCCCTTTGCTGCCCATAGAATCCTCTGGTGCTCTAGAATTTCTGATCTGCAGCCATCATGCTAAGATGCAATGTCTCTGGCACTGCCTGAGCAGCACAAAGACATGGAAGAGCTCCATCCCCTGGGCCTGAAACTGCAGCTCCACTACTGGTCTGCAGTATTGTCCTTTCCCCTTAGAAAGCATACTGCATGGATTATTAGCTGTGCTGCTACCCTGGCTGCATACAAACCACCTTCCTGATAAACAGCAGCCAAATCTGACACTTCTGCTGGCCACTTGGAAGATAAAGACCACCAGACTGTATGCTTGTTTCATTGTTTCTTGATGCTCTGATAGAGATTAATCAGTCACACCAACTCTTCAGCTTGCTCTGTAATTTAACTACTCGCATTGTTCTGTCCTACTGCTGCCTTTTTTCCTTCCTGGTTAAATGATCTTCATAGAATCACAGGATGTTTTGGGTAGGAAGGGACCTTTAAAGCTCATCTAGTGCAAACTCCCTGCAGTGAGCAGGGACATCTGCAACTAGAGCAACTAAAGCCCCATCCAACCTGGCCTGGAATATTTCCAGGGATGGGCCATTGTGCAGTTCACATGTAGGTTAATGTACCACATGAGTTTTGTGGCATCAATTATTAATATTTTTAACTAATTTTGCAGTGTTTTGCTACGTTGCTCTCCAGTCCCCTGGATAGCCTGTTAATGACTCATGTGCTTCTATATTAAATGACCAGCCTGAGTTTCAAGCTCTTGAACAATTCATGCTCCATGATATTTGTGTCCTGTGGACAACAAAGAGATTGTTCTTCTGCAGGAATTTCCGGATGTGATGAGTCCCCAGCCATGAGGGTGAGGGAGCCATCAGGCTCTACAGAAATCAGTCTAACTTGTCAGCTTTCTCCACACCAAGTGCAAGTCTGTCATGCAATGGAAGCTCTGGTCATAGCTCAGCATGAATTATTCCCATACCTTCTCTTCCACATAGCTCCAAGGTACACATGTGGCAATTCCCAGATGTATGTATCTGTTACACAGCCCCTAGAGTCAGGAGAATTCATCACTCTCGATTCTGGAAGGGTCCTGAACACAGCTTTCGACTTTCAAGATAGGGGATGGACATTGGAGGCAAATACAAAAATGTATCCCCTGGTGTCATTCTACTATTAAAATTTTCTCTGTCTTGTCACTCTGTCTTGGCAGATCCAACCCTTGCTGCTGGCAGGTGTCAGTGGGAGCTCTCTCTGCTTGTAGATTACTCAGATCTGTGTGTCATGTTATTAATCATGCTGAATGGGTCTGCCCATTAATAATTTCCTCCTGCTGCACACATAGTCAGGATGAATACTCTTCAGAAAGATGGAAATTTTCCCTCCTTCAGAGCAACTGAATTCTGGGGCTTTGCAAAACCTGGAGAAAACTGTGGGGCAGCAGGACCAATGGCAGCCAGGAGCTGGACCAACCAGGGACACTGGAAAAGACACAGTATTTCCTAGTAATTAGAGGGCAACAAGGGCAAGTGTAGGGTGCTGTTTTTGGGGAGGAACCCAACCCTGCACCAGTACAGTTAAGAGGTTGACCTGCTGAGAAGGAGCTCTGTGGAGAAGAAACTTGGAGTCCTGGTGGACAACAAGTTCACCATGAGCCAGAAATGGGCCTTCCTGGCCAAGAAGGCAAATGGTCTCCTGGGGTACGTAACAAAGACTGTGACCATCAGGTTGAGGACGCTTTTCTTCCCCATCTACTCTGCCCTAGTGAAACCACATATGGAGTATTGTTTCCAGTTCTGGGCTGCCCAGTTCAAGAGAGACAAGGAACTACTGGAGAGAGTCCAGCAGAGGCTACAAGGATGATTACGGGACCGGAGCATCTCTGTGATAAGGAAAGGCTGAGACCCCCTGGGGCTGTTTGGCTGGAGAAGAGAAGCCTGAGAGGGGATCTGATCAATGCTAATCAATATCTAAGGAGTGGGGTCAAGAAGATAAGACCAGACTTTTCAGTGGTGTCCTTCTCTAAAGACATTCAAGACCTGTCTAACCAGGTCTATGACTCTTCCCAGTGATTGTCTTGAAGAAAGAAAGAATGGCTCTTCCTTCCTGAGGTCTAAGGGATTTTTTTTTTTAGTATCACTGACGTGCTTTTGGCACCAAGTTCTCCATTATTTTCCCTATTGAGTCCCTTGGCACCTGCACACACATAGCACAGATCTATGAGAAAAACATAAAAGAGAGTAGTACAACTCCAGCCCTCCCTTGCTGGGACTGCTTGATGCAGTCAAAAAAGAAGCTCTGCTTCAAAAATAGGGTGATCAGGTTTTGACATAAAAAGGAACCCAGCTCCATTTCAGTTTGTGCATAAAATAATCTTTTTTTATTATTATTTCCACTACCCCTCCTTCTTATAAGAAAAATCACACCCCAGGCTATTTTGAAACTCCAATGTGTTACTTTTCATTCATATTTTTCAATTTACTACAGAAACATGTACTTCTGAAGTTTCTTATCTGAAATGTGAACTGCCTTCCTCTGAAAGAAAAGCCTGAACTTCTGAGGACCATTTTGATTTGTCCTGTTCTGAGGTGAAGCAGTAAAGAAAATTCCCAAGACATTCATGGAATAGAGAAAATATCACGGGATGAAGCTGTGTGCACAGGGATGTGGTGATGAGCTCTTGGAACTGCCTTTCAACAGTTAACAACTTCCCCTAAGAGGAGCAGGCATGAATTTGTTAATCTCTCATGAACAGGGGAATAAAATACAACCTTGCTCATTCCTTGGGGTGCCACAGAACACAGGAAAGGGCAGGGACTTCAAGCCTTGCAAAGAGGCAGACTCTGAATGGTATTTATTTGAGGACAACCACGATATTAAAAGAGTGTGCTACCAGAAAGCATAAGGAACTGGAGCAGACAGTCACATCACAGCCAGCATGCAAGCTTTGTGCAGGCTCGTTTACGTGGTGTCTGATCCATCACGTCCAAGAGATGCCCTCTGATGTGAAGCTCTGCAGGAAAGTAGAGGATCAGGTTGGCATCAGGACTTCTGAGAACTAAGATCTTAAGAAGGAAGATTGAAAAGCCTCCTGTTCTTGAACCCTAAGCCACCAAGAGCAGCCTGGGAGAGCACTGAAGACTTGAGTGGGAGACAGAAATAAAACTGAGGAAGGAAGCCTGGGAAAGGTTTGGTGAGGAGATGAAAATGAAAAGGAGCTACCATGCAGAAAAACTGCAAGGTTCCAGTATCAAAGATCCCAGTGACCAAAATCTTATTTCTGCCACTGGAGACTTCAGACTGGTTTCACCAGCTCTCCATGTGTTTATCTCCACCATCTGTGTGTTTGGACTATCTGTTCTGCAGGACAGGGCATGTCTTTGTGCTGTGTATGGCAAATTGCCAGCTCAGTCCCAGCTGGGGGCCCTAAATGCTACAATGACTGTAGGAATTCCTCTACACAGGTCTCCTCCAGGTTCAGCTGACTGAGAACGTTTGGAGTAGACCCACACGGGATTTCTTCTGATTTGTGCTTGTTTAATGAGACATTCCAGTCTCATAGCAGTGATTCTTTTGCTGAGGCCACAACAACACAAGGAGGATCACACAATGCCTTTGTTATCATGGCTTGGAATTTCATCCTGCTGCTCTCCAGGTTGCAGAAACACTGGAGGACACTTCTATACAGCATGCAAAAAAACAATAGGTGTGTGCTGGGCCTCAGCACAAACCTATTTCCTTAAACAGCTTTAAAAAATATTTATTTTTATTTTTAGGGATTTAAAAAGAAACATGTAAATTACAGGACTATTTATGTTACAGTAACCATGGTCTACAATGAGTAGTGTTGCAGAGAGATTGCACAGATTAGAAGCATGTAATCATCTTTAACCTTTCTTGCTTGTTAAATTGGTTCATTTCCTTTCATTCGTGTATCTGAATTACTTTTATGTAAATATATACTTTTCTTGTCTTCTTTTCATGTTTATTTTTTTTGTTTAAAAAATAAGAGCAACAATTAAAGAATGATAAAGACATTACTAAGTAGATCATATCATGGTTTCCCTTTAGAAAGGAAAGTGTTATCACTTTGTGATTCAAGGGACTTCAGCTACAATAACTCAATGACTGAATTAAATGCTACTCATTAAATTTCTGGAATCTCCTATTAAATCCCCATGATTTCAGCTTCTGGAAAGAAAGGACTGAGTATGGTACAAGACAAGAGAAAGCAAGTACAGCCCAGGGTTGTGCTATTATATATGTGTATGGAGTGGGCAGAGCCCCTGGCAGCAATGGCGCAGTCAATGTGGAGGCAAGGAGTTGCGATGAGAAAGCAAGATTTTGGAGACCCTCCTGATTTGTGGTAGCACCCCCTAGGGGATGGAACAATTTAGAAACTGCTTAGGATCAGGAAGGGAAAACCCAGGGAGGGAAAGCACTGGGAAAAGCAGTCCCTCTATTCACAAAATGGAAGATTATGGCACTACTAACAATAGCTGTTGGCATGGCCAGAAATAAGCACTGGAGAAACCTTGTGTCCATATCCAGCACATGACAGCAGCGCAAACTCTGAGAAGGGATTGTTGGGGACAAGGAGCTGGGATGCCCCTTCTCCTCCCTTGAGATCTCATGATGGTTTGGTTGATGCCAGCATTTTAAGACTGACAGTGCTGTTCCGTCCAAGCTCCAAAATATGAAGAACAGCTTTCTTCCTTGAGGACCTACAGGACCTGCTGTCTGGCACCAACTTTGGCTGTGACGTACAGCAGCCACTGCAGACAGTACCTGCAGTGTGTGTGCTGGTTGCATGCTAAACCAGATGCACTGGTCATCTCCACTGCAGGCTAGAAGCTGCAGCCAGGACTGCTTTCACCTTTCTCCCAGAGACAACCCAACTAGCTGTCACTGGTGACCTTCAGATGACCAAGATTTTCCCAGAAAATCCTGCCCACACTACTGCTTTTTCTTGCTTTGAAGAGGAACTATTTCTTAACAGGAATACAGAAGTCATCTTTTAGTGCTGAGGACTCTGGACCGGGTTAGTAAACATAGGCACTTTCCTTGCGTTTCCCTTTGGCTGTCATCAGAGTTTTGGGAAGCTGCTGACCCTTTGGATGAACCTGGTATTTCTTGCATGGCTTTGCTGCACAGGGCTTGCTGAGAGAAAGTTCAGTGGATATGCCAGTTAGGGCTCTGTGCACTGGTTTTGTGAGTGCCATTTGTACACTGACAGCCACATGTGCTGCTCTGTAGCCATGTGTCCTTCCTCCCTTCACCAGTCATGTCTTCAGTACTTCTTGGGCTAAGTGAATCCCCTGGAAGACGCTAACAGTGTGATCAGAGATGCCCAGCTCTCTTCATTGCTTTTCCAGGAGTTTGAGTGACTCAGCCCACTAAGGCTCCCACTGAAATGATGGTATGCTGGTGCTGTGGGTACCAAGACAATCATGTCCTGCCTCCTTCCCGAGGAAGAAATATTTTCCTTTGCCTGAGCTTTTGGAAATTTTCAAATGTTTTTCTTGTGAATGCAAACCCTGTTCTCTAAAGATAATGGAACCTGTTGGGATGCTGCCCAGCCAGGTAATCTACCAAGGTGCCCCTATGCTAGACATAGAGGAAGTAGGAAATTGTGAAGAGGAGGGAAAAAGCTTTCCCGCAAACTGGCCAGAAACACAGTGTTTGCAGAGATAGCAGCTGGGCACTGCTTGTTCACCTGACTTCTTCAAGCAATGTTCCTTATTGGCACAATGGAAAGATTCCTGAGGATGAGATAGAGAAAAATATAAAGGCTTTACACTGTTCCTCAAGCCTCCTCCCTATTGAACACTGATTTATCACTGGCTGCTTGTCAGCCCGGGATGAACCTGGTGAATCCTGCTCTGGCCACACTCAGGATATAGTGGAGACAGGGAACAGAAGTGACCTTGAAATTTCAGAAGTATCTCAGGAAGTATCCAGTGATATGTGGTATTAAACATCGCTGTCCACCTTCCTTACACCTACAGTCTTCTTTCCAGCCTCGTCCACAGCTGGGTCTGATCAAGCACCCTTGTTCCTTTTGACTGCAAGAGAACATGGAACTATCATCTTAGCCAAGCCTACCACTTCTTTACACCCATGAGGTCTACGGGTCCTAAGGTCTGCAGTAGCCCTTAAGGACTTTCCTTGTCAGACAAGGAGTAATCCATGTGGGTGGGGCAGAAATATTTAGAGTCCTAATTAAAGGCCTATTGACGGCTGCCTGGAGTCTTTTCTGTGCACATGTAGCCGTTAGAAATTCTAAGCTTACATCTTGAGAGCAGGACCTGGCACTTACTCCAAAGCGTTATCAGGAAAGGTTTGGTGAATGTGATCTACTTAGTGCTGATCAGATCCCAGGTTCAGCAGGACCAGTCCTGATTATTGGACTATTGTAACAAGGAGGACTGTTGTTAAATCACAGGAGATGCTCCAAAGGGAAGATAGTGATCAGTCCAAGTTTGTTCAATTACTAGGATATATTAATTTCCAACAGAGAGTGCTCAGAGCTGGAGCTACACAGCATGGCACTAGTCTGGGTTGCTCTCAGGGTTTCATCTATGTCTCAGTCCCTCATTATTTTAAGACACATCTCTCTCTCTAGTCCATAGTTCTATTTTCTGACTCACTGTTGGCATGAGCTGGTAACAGATGTTCTTCAGCTCCAGTGTTATGTCAATGCTGATTTATGGGTTTGATTGGGAAGCTACACTGCAAAAAGGTCTCTACATGTGCTTGCCCTGAGGAAGCAGAAATGCAAGGTTTCTAAAATTGTGAATGACAAAAGGGGAAGTGAAGACAGATTATTCACACTTTGTCAAAACACAGGCATGAGAGGCCACCCAAGGAAATCATCATTTCAGCTATTTTAAAGAAAACAGAAGGAAGCATTTTTTCATGCAATACCTAATTACACTGAGGAACTCATTGCCATGGGACAGAAAGTGGATAATTAAATAATAATAATTAAAAAAAAGAGACTAAAAAGAAAAGGCAGGAAAATAAAAAACAAATTAGACAGGCAAATAACCATGTGACGGTCCAGGTACAAAGTCAGATATAGAAGTCTCTAAATTCCTTGTTATTGGGAGTGGTGGGTATCAGTGTAGAGACAGGGGAAAGGTAATTCCATGTTTTTTCTAAGCCTATCCTGTCAAAGAGGAGATATGGGGCTGTATGGGATGGGGTAGGTCTATAGTAGTTTCCTTACCAGAGGAGAACTACTCTTGTGCTACCAGGAAGCTGGGCATATGGTGAGTTTCCAAAAAGGGAAACTCTCTATCATACCTCAGGAAAACTCAGGTCTCTGGGTGGGTGTTTTTTGCTGACAGCAACAGATCTCTATTTGATAATAATTTTTATATAGGAATCACAGACCTGAAATTACCTTATGCTCACATTCTGGCATGTATACAATCCATGTTACAGTCAGAAGACCATCACCTCCAGTAAGCTTGTAGAAATAGCAATGTGGTGATTGTGTCTTGACATCCCCTTACAGGTTGAAGTGGAGATTTTTAGAGCTAAAGGAAACCTGTATGAGCAGGGATCGCAATGACCACTAACCATCATACACAGAGTGCACGTGGGGGAATGGAGACACTAATAAGCTACAGTAGCCCTACAACAGCAGTGGCCTCCCTTACCAACCCTTGTTTACTCCACTGATACCAGCAGGGATGGTAGTGCAGGGAGGTGGACAAAGTGCCATTTATACTGATGTTTCATTCTGGTCACTAAATCATCTCATTATTTCAGCAATTGTAATGTGGAAATAATTGATGTGGCCATTTAATAGTGTTCCTTTCCCACACAAGCACTTCCTCCAGACTTGGTTAACAGTGTTCCCCCATGCCCTCTGAAGCCCTTGTTGTGTGGCAACCTACCTTCCAGCCCCAGCAGCTCCCCATGTCCCCTGCACTTGGCTTTCATGCACTCAGGGTAGAGGAAAATTAGAAAACTCTGCCGTTTCACAGGATAGTTTTCTATATGATATGAATTATCATTGTCACTGTGCGAGATATTTGTAATAAATATTTTTCGCTACTCTTCAATTGCTAAACCAAAACCACCTGATCAATATCTGTGGCTGGGACTTGCTTAATAGTTCATCAAGCCATGTGTCATGATTGTTGTACAAGCCAACACAGACAGTGTCATTTTGATAACAATAATCATAGAATATATATGAATTCCAGCGAAGCGTCTTACTAATGATTGTCTCCAGGTTGGAAAGTTAATCACAGAGCAGAAAGACAGACAAGTGGATATTTAAAATAGTCCCCAAAGTACTTAACAGTCTCTGAGACAGCCATTGAATGGTTGATTATAAAAAAACCGCAAGAAGTAAATAATCCAGGGCTGTCATGATAGGCAGAAGAAACAAGAGCAGGTTCTAGCGTCTGGCCTGTCCCGTGTTGGAGACATGCAGATTTTAATTGATTTTGCTCATATTGGTACAGATTCACTTTTCTGATCACCAAGATGCCTCCAGTAACAGCCAGTTTGGGACTTTGCCTATCAATACCTGAACAGACAGCAGTTTGGCTGTGTTCTGAGGACCCAGTTACACTGAGGCTGGACCTCATTTGCCCAAACACCAAAGTCCTGCCAACAGCTTGCATAGTGAAAGAGAGCTGCTTCCCGTTCCATTTGTCATTGTCCGTCTGTTTTTCTGATGGTCAGCATTGAGAGGATGGGGAATGGGTGGAAAGCCAAACTTTCTGAATAACAGAGCTGAAGTCTATTTCCATTTCCACCTGCATTAGAGAAAACTGTCAGGGGGCTACCCCAGACAGAGAGACAGAGGGAGCAAATCCCTGAGGCTGTAGCAAGTCAGCATTGATGAGGGTGAGGAAAGGAGATGGAACCAGACTCCTCATCAGTAATGAATATAAAACTGAAATACCATTTAAATTCCATTTAAACACAAGAAAAACTTTTCTTCTTGTTATATTTCAAACGCAGCTGGACAGTTCTGGTGAATCTGTAGTAAGTGAACCTGCCCAGAGCAATAGGGTGAGATTAGGTGGTCTCCAGATTTGCCTCTAGTCCCAGTAATCTTTTGATACTGTGGCTGGTAGGAGAGGGATAGCTATTAAAAAAATAATAATTATGCTGAGGTGATGTTGGGTTTGAGCTCCTGACAAGGAAACCATATTCTCCTCTCCCATTACATGTAATGGGGAGATATATTTATTCGTCACTGGGGCTCTCCCTTCCCCATTCCCTCTTATCTCTCACTTCCTTGAGATCACTGACTCCATTTATCATGTGACAGCTGAGATTCAAGATTTCTGAGTGTAATATCTCACAGCAGTGATTCCCAATAACAGCGCTGTGGAATTTTCCTAGCAGTCTAAAGCCCTACTTGTCAGCCCCTCAGGGAGGCAATCCAGACAAAATTCCTCTGTTCTGGTTTGCTCCTCTGCTCTGGGTTGCTCTGTTCCTGGGTGATATTAAACAAACAAACAAACAAAACAAAACAAAAACAAAACAAAAACAAACAACAAAACCAAACCAAAACAAAAACCCCACCAAAACCAAAACCAACCAACCAACCAAAAAAATGGAAAGAAAAAAAAAGGAAAAGGAAAAAAAAATCCCAGAGGAGATGCAGGTGGGTCAATGGAAAGCTTTACATACTAAAATCTCAGACCTTGATTAGATGCAGAGACTATAACCTAAATTAATAGATCCTCTGGGATCTGCAAAGCTGGGCTAATATTTTGCAAGAATAGCTCTCCCCTGATTCTTGCCCTCCAGTATGATGAAGACAAAATGCCTTCATTGTTACAGCATTTAACAGTGTGCAGTGTTTGTGAAGAGGCTGGAGGATGTGAAGGAATCCAAACCAATTACATTAATCTCACAGCAAATAAAGCTGGAAATATTTACCTTCACTATACTGCTTTATCTCATTGGATAAGCTCCTGAATTAATCTAAACCCAGTCCTTTGACCTTGATAGATGGATTGTTCCCTCTGACATCATGAGGTCACCTAGACTTTTACAGGTGGTCTCCACAGGCAGACACCTGCTCATCTGTAAACTGAACTTTGTGCATATAAGCCTTATTTAAAACACCTTAATCTATTGTAGTCCTTACAAAAGAAGCTTTCCCTGCCACCATCTAGTTATTGGTGTTTCAGCGTGATATTGTGGTGCATGAGATGTGCAGAACAAAAACTGATTAACAAACCTTACTGCAATGTTCAGGCTTTTTGTAGAATCATAGAAAGGTAGAGGCCAGAACAGACCTCTGGAGATCATCGAGTCCAGACACCCTGCAGCACAGGAACACCCAGGGCATGCCACACAGTAACAGATCCAGGTGAGTCTTGAAAGTCTTTAGAGAAGGAGACTCCACAACCTCTCTGGGCAGCCTGTTCCAGGCTCTGTCACTCTCACAGGGAAGAAGTTTTTCCTCATGTTGAGGTGGAACTTCCTGTGTTTCAGCTTGCTAACATTACTTCTTGTCCAATTACTGGGCACAACTGAAAAGAGACTGGCCCCTTCTACTTGACACCCACCCTTCAGACATTTGTAAATATTAATAAGATCCCCTCTCAGTCTTCTCCAGGCTAAACAGCCCCAGGGCTCTCAGGCTTTCATCATAAGAGAGATGTTCCAGTCCTTTCATCATCTTTGTAGCTCTCTGTTGGACTCTCGCTAGTATTTCCCTGTCTCTCTTGAACTGGGGAGACCAGAATTGAACACAGTACTCCAATACACAATACTTTTTGCAAGACTTTATTCATGGGATGATGTCCATTCACCACAATGAAACCTTTTCTTACAGGAATCCATCAATAGTGGCTAAACTCTCCTTAAAACAATATGCCTTGTGAAAATCCCTATTCTACTACAAATAAACTTGGGGTAGAAAGCTCCTGCTTTTTTGGCTTTGTTTTTTTTCCTTTTTTTTTTTTCCTTTTGTGACACTGAATTCAGCACTTTAGGGTGTGTCTTCAGCAAATACAAGAAGCAGCAAGAACTAGAGGGCATAAGTAGGAAAAGGACTTGTGTTGTGCACCCAACATGAGCACTTAGGTCATGCTAGGGATGGACAGGGATGGTCCATTGTGTGAAATAGACAACCCAAATAGAGAGTCCTGTGCAGCACACTCCAATGCACACTGGTCTTTTTGTGTGGAGGGTACAGTATGAGACCTGTGGTGCTCAGCGTGGTGGCACCTGCTCTGAGAGCATACCATGGTCGCTTCTAGTGAACAATGTGAGTTAAATAACGGAATTTATCAAAGCAGAAAGTGTGCTATGAGCCAAAGATAGTCTGCAGACAACTACACAGGGAGGAGAGCTTGGTAGTGAAGATGTGACATTGTCCAGTAGAAAAAGGCTGCTCAGAGGCCAGCAGTTGGAAACAGAAACCAGACATATTTCTACAAGAAAGGTGCAAATATACACAAGTGAAGGAGACTCACTGCTGGAATAAATAATCTGGACATGCTGTTGAATCTCCATCAGACAAAGCCTTTAAATCAAACCCAGATGATCTTACAAAACAGCTGTCTTCACTCCATCAGAGATACAGCATTGTTGCAGATATTATAAGGAGAGATGTCTCTGGTTTGATTGTAAGATTTCAGAGTCAATGGTTATCATTGTCTCTCTGGCCTTCTGGCAGGCAGTGCTTGGAAATGCTGATCAAGAACAACAGCTGAAGCTGAAGAGGGTCAGGAAGAGTCAGTTCCCAGTAGAGCTCACCCATCCCTGGTTGACTGAGGACAGCCTGACAACATGATGCTGCTGAGGTTTCTGGAAGGAGCACAGTGAGCTTTGAAGTATTTGATTTAATATTCTGTTTACTTCCCTGAGGAAGTGAGTGCAGATTTTGAGTTAAACAGCAATTGCTGCTTCTGACTCTCCTGTCTCAAAGGTTTCAGTTCAAGGTATACCCACTGATGTCACTTAGGCTATTGCAATATATAAAAGCAGTCAGTCCTCCATCGCAAGATAACTGCATCCCATTACTTTGCCCGAAGACTCAGGGACCCACAACGTCCCAGATTACAGCATGTCTCACAAGGTATTTCACTGTGTCCTTCCCCTGGTCTACAAGTAGTGACTAAATACTATAGTCTTAAGTATGATTGCCCACACAGGAATGTGCTAAACTGCTTTCTGATGCAACCAGAGAGTTTTTCTTCATACTCTACTCATGAGTATCTGTCAGGAAGCCTTTTCCTCATGTGTAGCTGTCCAGATAGTTGTCCCTTCATTGCACCATTTCAAGGAGAAGCTGTGAGGGCTGCAGGCAGAAGCCTATTGACTGGGACTAGAGTTACACTAACTGAAGAGGATTTGGAAAGCAGCTGGGCATCACACAATCAATGGCTGGATGTGTTGGATTACTCTGTGAGTTGTGACAAAATTTACAGATAGCACTGTAAAGGATAGTTGGATTTCATGGATAGTTAAGGGACAACAATATGAGAAATAGCTTCTCAGAGAAGCCATGAGAAATGGAACTTCACATGTAATGTGAGGGGGGTCTTGGGGTGCTTTTGGTCAGCATAATTATGCAAGACCAACAATATCTGCATAACCATAGTCAAAAAGGAGAATTGGGAAATGAGAAAAATAAAAGATAATAATGTATGCAACTGATGCAGCTGATGTGATTGATTGATTGATTGATTTATTCTGCACAGGGGTACTTGTTGGGTAAACCTGTCTTCAATCACCACAGCTGTAGCAGAGTAATACGCCACTCCTCCATGTTGTGGCTGTACCACATCAGTCAGGACTGTTTCTGTGTTCATAAGGAGTGGGGTGGAGACAGGGTAGGAAGCTTTACCTGGGAAGGAAGGAAGGAAGGAAGGAAGGAAGGAAGGAAGGAAGGAAGGAAGGAAGGAAGGAAGGAAGGAAGGAAG
>JANHFX010024669.1:29652-78530 GCA_027560015.1 Chloroceryle amazona
ATCTGTCCTCTCTTCCAACAGTCATAGACTCTCCTTTTGTTCTTGAGGTCCAGCCAGAGGTCCCTGTTTAGCCAGGCTGGTCTCTTTCCCCGTCTGCTTGTTTTTCGGCAGGTAGGGACAGCCTGCTCCTGCACCTTAAAGACCTCTCTCTTGAAGTCCATCCAGCCTTATTGGACTCCTATATCCCTCAGCACATCCTCCCAAGGGACTTTGTCAATCAGTTTCCTGAACAGGTCAAAGTTTTCCCTTCAGAAGTCTAAGGTGGCAGTTTTACTAAGCCCTCTCCTTGTTTCCCTATGGATCGAAAACTCAATCATCTCATGATCACTGTGCCCTAGATGGCCTCCAACCTTCACTTCCCCCACAAGTTCTTCCCTGTTCACAAGGAGCGTATCCAGGAGGGCACCTTCCCTGGTTGGCTCATTTATCATCTGTGTGAAAAAGTTGTCCTCCACACATTCCAGAAACCTCTTGGATTGTTCCCTCTCTGCTGTGTTGTATTTCCAGCCGATATATGGGAGGTTAAAGTCCCCCACAAGCACAACAGCAAGTGACTCAATTTCCCTCAATTGCTTATAGAAAGCTTCATTCATCTCACTGGTTTTGTTGGGGGTCAGTAGCAGACTCCCACAACTATATTAGCTTTATTAGTCTTTAACCTAATCCAACAGACACTGCCTAAAAAGGGCTTCAATGATATTTTTTTCAGTAAAGAAAAGAAGGAAAGGAAATGAATACATTTCAAGAAACAAGGCGACACGTGAATGCGCCTTCCTGTGTGGTGTCTCTGTCCCTGTTCCTGCTAATGCAACACACACCCACAGGCAGGCTGTGGATGGTGCTTACAACATTGTGCCTCAACAAATGCTGCAGGATCCAGGCCAGTTCCCATCAAAGTCAAGCTGATTACTTTAATTATCTTTGTTTCCTTCCAGCCCCCTGACTCTTTACTCCACTTAATACTGTAACTGATTTGAATCTTAAGTCATTAACCTTGATCACAACCCAATTAAAAAGTCCAACATAAAATACCATGCTTTTGGCATCTTGAATTAAAATAATTAATGTGAGTGGTAGAAAAACAACTGCCACTCCCACTCATCATGCCTGTCTGGCAAACACAGTGCAGAAGTCTGAACCACTTCCCGTTTTATGATTGTCGCCTACTGATGACACTGAACATTTTTGCACCCAGCACACACAGCATGAATATCTGGGGAGCCCTGAATACCAAAGGAGAGAAAGGTTCAGAGGAGGGAGGTGGGATGAGTGGGCCTGTCATGCCTGTAATACTTCCAAAGGGAAGGTGGTTTTCTGATGCACAGGAGAAACCCTGAGGGTTAACACTTTGAAAGGGACATGGTGGCAAGAATTGGGACTTTGGTCAGCAGCTGGAGGTCACAGTCCTGGCAGTGTCAGTGCCCAGGACTGTTGGCCCTACAAAAGGGTTGGAGTCAGGTCCTTGGTGAAATTGGTTTTAAATTAATGAGTGTTTGGGGTTTTTTCTTTCTTTTTATAGTTACTTATTGTAGAATTGCATTCTATTTTTTTTTTAAAAAAAAGCATTATGGTCACATTTTTCCTACTATTACAGGTATAAATGGGTTACAGAAAAAAAACCAAACCATTTTTAATTGACTGCTCCCTTAACTCAGGCAGTGAAGGTCTCTTCCGAAACACCACTTGCTGTGAGCCTTGGGCTACATCTAGGACAACTGTTCCTGTCCATCTGGATTAGCCTTTCTCTCCTTCCACTATCCAGAAACCTCCACAAATTTCCCTGCTCAGAAATATTCTTCTGACACCATCTTTCCTGCCCAGGATAGCTCAGAAACACATAAAAGAGCTTTTTACAGTGCAGCTCAGACTGGAATCCCTTATTCACCATCACAATAGGCATGCATTGACACTCATATTTACAGATTATGAATTTTTCTATGCAGGTGGGAGATGTGAATATGCATGTACATACCACAGCACAGCAGGGTCCTCAGTACTGTTGCTGGAGCTACACAAAATGCTGATGGTAACCATCAGTGTATTGATAGCTAGGGAAAAAAACTTCTTCACTAGGCTACAAAGTCTGGGAAGTAGTATATAAAAAGCTGGTTATGAATGTGTGCCAAGAGGTAGTAAACAAACTGGGAGCTCTGTTTTAACTCTGGCTTTTGCTCCAGAGCCTTGTCTGTCTGTGGAGAAGAGTGCCCGGCTGTTCTGAGTTGATTTTTCAGATTCTAAAACTGGTGCTTTTTGAGTGGGACATGAGGAGGGGTTGTAATTAACCCTGCTTTCCAGAGCACCAGGTGATCAGCAGGGAACTGCACAGACTCTGGATTCAGGCCAAAGACAGTAAATGACATGAGAGCGAAGTTCAGAGCTGCCTTCGAATTTCATTCACATAATAAAAGCATGAAAGCAGATTCACATGATGGAGGAATGTGAAAAGCCAAACATATTGATCACTCTGTCTACTGGCAAACAGCTGTTCTGGCAGCACTCTTACAAGGTCTTTGCTGCAGTCAGACACAAGATAATGAGAAGGAAACAGAAGCCTCGACCAGGTGGGGTTTATTCCTAGGGAGAAACCATGCTTGTCTCAGCCACCACCTATGCTGTTCTGTTGTTGCTCACAGTGCCTGTGTTTGCTAAATGGTGGACTGTGTCCAGCAGATGTACCACTGTGTGTCTGCAACCTGCTGCACAGAGGCAGTGAAGCAGAGTCAGTGCTGCAGGAAGCCTCAAGTCTCCCTCCAGAGCTGCCCTCGCCGAAGGGCTCAAATGTGCATATCCTCTGCCTCACTTGGACTCTGCTCCACGATTCACGCAGCACATGGTGTACAAGGTAAGACAACATTTCATGTTAATTCTTGTCTGTGCAATTAGGCAGAATGAGGTGGCTTCTGCACCAGAGAGGGTGGAGGCCTCCACACACTCAGGACAGGATGCTGCAGGCAGTGGAAGCAGCAGCACAGGGCTGGCTGCAGCTTGTAGGCACAGAGTGATACTGATGTGGGCAAGGATGCTTTAAGGAGAGTGGGGGATGCCAGGCAATTTAATCTCCACTGTCTTGTAAGCCTCTTCATGCTATTCCCTGTCTCAGCCCAAATTTCTTCAGCTTTGCATGGTCCCACGTTCCCTTCCAGTCCCCTGGCTCCCTTCAATCAGTTCCCTAATCTGGGTACCCTCAGGGATGCTCTCAAACCTCTGCCCCATCTGTCTTCCTGAATCAGGAAGACCAAGCCCCTGGCAGATGGAGACAGTGAACCTCCAACTGTGTCTGCACATCATCCTCTGGGAACCCCTCCAGGAGTCCCAGTAGCACCATGATCAGGGGAGGGCAACAGCTGCACACATCCATTCAGAAACCCACTTCTAAGGAGTTACATGGCCTACCATTTGCAAAAAGCACCAAACCCCCCATCACCTGCAGCCCTGGAGACAGAGGGCATAGCAGGGAGACCCAGCTCCTGGAGGCTGTCCACCAGCTTTTTGCATGGGAATCCTCTTCCCAAAGCCCAGAGAAAGAAAAACATGGTTCCTGTGACAGCAGCACCATTCCTGCTCGAGTATCCAAGCCTTCCTTGAGAAACACCAAAACAGATAAAAATAAAACAAGACAGTGCAGAGTATCTCTGTCCATGCCTAAGGCTGTGGCTAAGCCCTTGCCCCTGCACTTTTCTAGGGTGTCACAGGCTCTTCCAGCTACTCCCTTGACCTTCCATCTGCAGATGTAGAAATCTCCTTCAGAGTCCATCCTTCACCTTTTGATCTGGTTCCCTACCTGCAAGGATGTCTTGTAGCTTGTTATCCATGTCCTGCCATCCTCCAGAACCCCATCAGAGCTTCCACTCCTCTCTGTTGCCCAAGTAAGGGTTAAACAGCTTCCTGGCTCTAAATCAGCCTCCTCCTATTCTCATATGGTAAGAATATATTTTCAAAATACATATATGAATATATATTCATATAATTTCTTCTGGAGGAAATGTGTGACCTGCATGTCCATATCCTGAGGACTCTATGCAGCTGATGCAGAAAGCAGGTTTTAATTCCATGGGCATATAGCACCCTTTTATGGAAAGCTCTCTTTGTCCTCATGGTGCTTTGGGTTAGCTACGGCTAGGAGATGACTTTGTCATTTGTGGTGAAGGTTTGAAGGAGGATAATAACAGATGCAGAGACTGCAGGAAAATAAAGATGGGTTTGTGTTTAAGGAGCTGTTTTGAAGACCTGAAGCCTGTCTCTGTGCCAGTGCTCCTATGTGATGTCAGATAAATCCTCATCCTGTTACCACATGGTCACTTGTTTTCCCTTTTTTTTTTCAGCTTTTGGCACCCACGGATGAATTTGCAAAGTTCTTAGTGCCCTATCTCCTTTGTATGAGGTGGGGTTTTCATCCTAACTATTCTAGACCCAGGATGGGATGATATTTTTTTCTTGGAAGTACTAATTTTTCACAATTAACAACACAGGCTGCCCATTCAAGCCAAACAACAACAACCTGACATCTAAGGCAGCAAGATGAATCCTACGCTGTGTGTCAGTTTAGGGGTGGGGATTTTTTACTTTCTGTGCTCTGGAACCTTATTGTCCTTTCCTATCACTAAATTATTATTCCTTCAATGCCAGGGTTTTCCATCTCACACAGTACAGTTCATTGAACAACACAGGGCTCAAAAAAAAAACCCCAACCCTACAGCCCAAACCAAGATAAAAGCACCAGAAGAAAACCCCAAACAAGCCCCTGAACAAAAAAGATGTTCATCATTGAGGTCCAGAACTGGAAGATTTTAAAGGCAACAGAACTGAAGCTCGTGTGAATTGAATATTCTGTGAGCAGAGCTCATATTTGGTCTGTTATTTGTCAGCAGCTAGTCTGAATGCTACAGATACATTATGTAGCAACCCTTGGGGATTCAAGGAGCATGGGGACGTCAGGAGAGGCAGGAGACAGGAAGGGCAGCTCTGTAGTTTGACAGTGTCTTTCACACCTGACTACACAGTACAAAAGTCTCTGCTCTTTACAACTGCTCACACCAATATTGCTGTGCGTAAGATCAGGACACCCACTGCGTGATTCTCTCTGTGATCAAGTGATGGTCTACAGGGAATTATTGTAAGAGAATATAGGATCCCTGTCTTTTGATTTCATTTATTATATGTGAGATGCTTTCCAACTGAAACAATTCTATGATTCTATGCATTTCATCTATAGAATCCATTAATAATTATTAGCATTAATTTACCACAACAAAAATTTCCTAAATTTCTCCAAATATGTTTTTCATCCATAGACATGCAGAAAGAAGAATACATGGAGAAAAAAAGTAAAGGGGTAAAATGAACCCTGGGAGAAATTCCACATAAAGTTTTGGAAATCATGTTTTTAAAAATAAGAAAAAAAAATAAGATTAAGGCTCTGCCTCCTGAGATCTTAAAGGATGTTGTCTTGTAATTTGATACATTTGAATGTCAATTTAATGTGCTGTGTGACGCAACGTCCATTATTCAGACTGGCTAATGCATGGTAAATTATGGCATCCTACTTTGCATTTGGTGACTAAAAGAGCTCAAAAAAAACAGGTAATGCTGGAATGAAATAAATTCCTACAGACTTTCTAAAGCCTCTAATGAAAGTGGTAGTAAATCGAGAGCTGTTTTTACTGTAAAGAAGACCCATATATTTGGTATCCTTTTGTAGATTCAGTAATCTACATAAAAATGAAAAGTAACAAACACTGAATGTATCTAAGACCTCAAGAGCTAAGGCTCCCATAACAGCGGGCCTTATTTTATTATCAGGTTTCAGGACTATGGTAATAAACACAAACTCTAAAACTCAAATGTACATATTAGAATATGAACAAAATTTGCATGATTAAAGGAAAACTACGTCTCTAGTCCACTAATAGGCTTGGAAATACCTAAGAAGCTTTGAGTCCTTAATTTCCAATAATTTGTATTTACTTCTTATAGCACAATGAGGTACTGGGATGATTTTGAACACCTGATATTGCTGCCTCTGGCAAAGCTGCCTCTAGTACAGCACTGTGTCTGCATTAGATAAACGAATAATTAGATAAACGAAGGAGACAGGATCAAAGGCTCAGGAGGAAACATCTCAGTGGTCATCTTTCAATCTCACAAGTGTAAGACTCCTTACAGGCCTAGATGGTTAAAACTGTTTCTGTGCAAGATGCAAAGAACAAAGATGAAGATCACAAGGGCATGTGACGTACTTTACCACATATGGCTATACCTCATCACTGTAACTTCTGTAGATGCCATATGGAATACTAGAGGACTGAACAAAAGAAGCCATAAACATTCTTTTGCATGTTTGTCCCCAGTAAGAAATGCTCATTACGTAAGTAATCAGTCATTTCCTCTCTCCAGAGAAGTCTGTAGACAGAACCAGTTAAAAAATAATGATGCCATATGAGCTAATAGAATGTGCCTTTTCCAGCAGAGGCTTACGAGCAGCTTCCGAGGCCACATGGGAACCTCACTGGCTTTTCAAACTCAGAGGGACTTTGCTAAAGTTCCCTTCCAAAGAAAAATGCTTCAGCTCATTATCTGCAGACAGCATCTGTCACTCTTCTATGCCAGTGGATGCTGATCGTCCTCAAAGAACATTGTACAAATGTACAGACTGCTGTGTGCTGAGAAAGGGCTGCTATTATACCAATTTTCCACTTGAAAGCAGCAGTAACAGCAAATAAAGCCTGAGCCACATGACTCTTGTATCTGGGGCACTTTCACTGAGGCCTTCACCCTAAGTGAGAGATGAGGAGCTCAAAGGGAAGGTGTGGGCAGACGCAGTGCTGTCAGTGTATTACTGAGTACTCCCTGTCAACACCGTGCAATGCAGAAACCATCTGTTCTTGCTGTACTAGTGGACAAAGTAGATCCAAGGAGATCTCTGATGTGTCCTCTTGTGGACCTGCTGAAGAAGTTATAGTTTACTGTGGGACTTGAGACTCACATGTCATCTGGTTGCTTCTATTCTCTCCTGGAGCAAACCTGCCACAAAGTGTGGTTTCTGTGCGAATGTACAGTGTGAAGGACAGACCATTGTCCTTGACTGTATCTTGACATTATCCTGGACATTATCCTTGACCAACAGAGCATTTAAGGTGTCCTCACCTATGAAATCAGTAGAAGCTGAGTACACCATCTCATTTTCTAGGTCTGAATGAAGGATGCTTGCTGTGCTTTGTGTTCCCATCAGCAAGCAGAACATATACATGGAGGCTGCAGGGAGAAGAGGGACTGGTGACATCCCTTCTTCCCGACAGTCATCTCGGCAAATACTGCTTTGTTATCTAGCTTCTGCTGCTGGACAAGTCCACCTGCCATTTTGATAGCTGATAATGTGTTCACTTCCAGACCTCTTCCTATCAGAGACTGCTTTCCCAACCAGACAGACTAATTTCTTCATTCTGCTGGTCAAACAGGAAATGCACAAGTCTGTGGTGAGATGGGCAGTTTCCTTCTTCTGTGCACTAGGAAGTCTGGCCCAAGTACATTTTTTATGGGGTACCCAACAAACATTTTCCTATAACAAGTAGGGAACACTGGAAGAAGTAACAAAGGTTGCTGCCCTCCAGCTCTGAGCAGCTGTATCTGGACATACCCTGTGTACCAGATGGATGACAGATATCTGAAGACAGAGCATTTAGGGACATTTGTTTATGATTGGGATCAGCCTGGGTGGGCCAGGCTTTTTTGAGGGATGAGCACAAGTCACCCAGAGTTGTCGTTTGTAATTCGTCCTGTAAGGCCACATGGAGGGGTAAAGCTGAATTGAATGGCTGTTCCCTTGTATAAATTTAGGGCAGGTCTCTGAAACAATTTTACACAACAACTTCAAAATAAGAACAAAGACTATTTTGCTATGTCAGCATTTCTCTCTGTGACAGTTCCATGGACATCTCTGTCAAATGCTGTCAGAGCTCATGGTGATAGCACTAGGACAGCAAGGAACCTTCATGGGCTCCAGCCATACAGACTTCCCATAGTGCAGCTACCCAAAATTACCATCCTTCCTTCACATTTTACAGTAGGTCAGTGGCTGTGGGACATGAAGAGGCATTTATTTCATGGCTGCCATCTAATTGTTGTGGTTTGAACCAGGAGAAAGATTTATGCCCTGAGATTCCTGCAAACAGGAGCAAGAATCCTGACTAGACAAGGATGAAAATCAAAGACCAGTCACAACGTGTACAGCTTCTTCTTGTTGCTAGTACTGGGATTACTTACTCTCTCTAAATTAAACGACACACAAGTTAGATGTCTGGACTCACTTAGTTGCCTAAACTCCCTATTTGGAGGAAAGAGGAATCTCTCATAGTTTATTTTGTGCATTTTAAACAGCTTTCTCACAGTGACTACTGAGGAGACTAGGTGACTACAGGATGGCTGAGGTTAAGTGACATGACCTCCCTCCCTCAACTGCTAAAGTGAATGGAGAAATAAGGAGAAAAAGTCAAGCAGCAAGTATTTCTTGGGCATACCCTGACTTCACTTACTAAGACCACTTCACCACATGGTCCACATTCTTTCAAACCTCTCCAAAAGAATCTGGTGGACTACTTTAAGTCTCTTAAAGTACACTGGAGCTAATGACAAATTTCCCCCTAATTTTGGGGGAAGAAGATATCACTCTTGGTAACTTGGTATATAACCCTTGGTAACTTGACCCATGACAGCTGCATGTGTGCCACCCCAAGTCACTTCTCAAACTTCACTAAGGACAAGGTTTTAGAGAAGCTATAAAAGAGGTAACTATCATCATCTTGGCTGTTCCCTCTTTCCAGGCCTTGACAAGGAGGCACTTGCAGACATACTTGGGAGGAGACTGAATAGCGTCACCCACCAACAACCTCCACAGTCTCCTCTTTGTGCTTGTTTCCAAGAATTTGTTTGCTCCCATGTAAGGCAGACAATACTAGCATAGTGGGAGGGCAGTAGCCAGTGCCAAACCTGCATCTAAAGGAAGGACAGAATAAATAATCTGCTTTTCTGGAAAGGACACTCAATGAAGAAAATCAAAGAAAATCTGTGTGAATTCTGACCCAGCTAAACTGCAGCACTTGTGTGGCATGTGAAAAATGCTCAAGTTCCCCAGAATAAGCTACAGCTTTCTCAGTACAACCTCTGCAATTCAGACATGTGTTTTCCCTGCAAAAGAAAAATTGGAGCTTTCACACAGAAGAGCCTTTTCAATTTTCATCACCTAAAATTTGGATTGTTGAAATAATGGTCCTGCAGCAGGAGGTATGAACCTTCTTCCTCTGACTGCAAAGCAAAAACAAGTGACTATTTCCTTCCTTCTTATCAAGCCCCCAAACTGTTCTTTTTTTCTTGAAATACAGCAAAAATGAATTTTGAAGAGCTGTTGATAAGATTACATTAAATGCCCCCTTTGCAAGAAGAATCTTAGAAATGAGCAAGATATAATATAAAGTAAAACCCAGATGAAGGGCACCCATTGTTATCTCAGGAACTGCTTAAAAAGGAAATGACCTCCCACAGCAAAGGGAGAGGTGTGAGCTTATGAGGAAACCTCTCTTGGAAGCTGGTTATGATTGCTCACCTACACCCACCCCAGGAGCAGCTAATCCCCATCATAGTCTGAGAAGGAGGAAACCAGACTTTAGGAGCATGGTCAGAGTCCTCCCAGGGTTTTACCAATAATGTCTTTGAATGGATAACCTAGACAGTAAACCCACCACCTGCAGCTGCTCTCAGCATGTTGCTGTTGGCCTCTGGAGCTACATGCCAACAAAATATTTCAAATTTTCCTTATGAAGGACTGTGTTCCAGACACCATGGAGTTACATTTTTAATTTGTCCATAGAATAGGTTGAAAAGGTTACATTGCTTGAAAAATTTTAAAAGCGTATTTCAGTGTTCACATACCAAATGTATTTCACAAACATTTCAACTTCATTCCAAAAGGCTTAAATATTTAGATGTTTTTTAAAACTTAAAAATTACTGTTTCAGTTCTGTCAAAGCTAATATTCTCCATTCATTATTTTTTTGCTTAACCTTCTGGATAAAAATGTCATCATTCTCCCAGGGCTTCTGCAGCATTCTAATATGAAGTGGCAGTTTTTGAGAATATATATGGATTCCAGGGAAAAATAATTCCTTCTATGTTTTATTAGAATCCAAATGTCACTCCATATGCTGTCTCTCCTCCAGAAAAGTTCAGATTGAGAATTAGATGGTATCTTTTAAAAATTCAGCCTAATACTGCTCTTGCTAAAACCAGTAGCAACTGGTTTCCTGCTGACTTCAGCAGGAATAACTTAGGACTAGTGTTAACGGCACATCAGGGTGATGTGCTGGAACATCAGCATTACCAGACCAGATTCTTTTGTCCCAGAAGGTAATCTGGAAGTGACATCATACCCAAAAGACACCTCTTTTATAGCTCTCCATCAGGTATCAGCATTGCAATGTCATGCAGTGGATGTTTACATGTGATACTTTCAGGAGGTAATTACAGATCCCTCCTAGCCAGTGCTTCATCAGTCTAACTGCATGTTAGAATTTAATGCTGAGGTGAAACAAACCCTTTCTGGAACTTCACTCCTCAGAGCCAAGTGTCAGGTGGCAGCAGGTTGAGCAGTCACTGCTTGCAGCCAATTTACTTGAGCAAGCTTTTGAAATAACTTTGTGACTATCTCCTAATGAAACTGGGGACACGGCTGTTTGGAGTCTTATTGATTGCGAATGTCCACAGCTTTCCAGTCAAGGGAAAGCTTCATGAGAGCTGTAAATGAGCACTGTGGCTCATGGCTCATGCATCATTTTAAACATTCACCTTTTTGGAAAAGATGGGAAATAGCAAAATAAATGTAGGCTCTAATTCTGGCATTTTAACCCCATTTGAGTTATTAAATGAACATGCAGAGAAATCGAACAGAGAGCCCAGGATGTGTCAGGACAAAATAGCCAATCACCAACAAATTTTACAGCCCTTCTGTCTGTGTGTGGCTGTGTTGTGAAGGTGAAAGCATCCAGGAGTGGTTTAAGGCAGAGTGTGGCTGTCCTGGCTGCTGCTCCTCTGCCTGACAAGTGTGAGCCTGGCTAGGGATGAGTCTGCACCATTTTGAACCAGGGGCCCTGCTGAGGAGGGATGTCCACAGCTGCCCATCCCCTTGCTCCAGCACTGCTGTGCCCAAACAGCTCCCAGAATTGTAGTGACATTAACAGCCTTCCTTCTTCAGTTGTTTATTCACAGCTTTATTTTACAGACATTTTTAAAATTTGTTTGTATGTGAAAGAATCCATGTCTCAGGGAGATAGTGGAAAGGAAGAAGTGAGTCATGGAAAATATCTGCATGGGTCTGTGTGTGTGGTTCAGGAGGAATTGGGAAAGCAACACTGAAATAAGGTTGCTTCTAGAGCTGTGTAGGATCTGCTGTTGGCACAGGCATCAACTATATTGGGAGTTCTACCAGTTCTTCAGGAAGTCTAGTGAAGTGACCTTGAATATCCTGAAGACTCAGGGTTTGCTGCTGAAGCTTCTGATAGACAAAGATAATCCTGCTATGTCTTTTCTAATTAGATTTTTAAGTGCTTCAGGGTGAGGATTGACTTTTCACAGGAGACACTATATCATCCAGCACAAAGAATCTCTGAAAAAAATAAGAGCATCTGGCTTTATTATCTGAATAATGACCAAAACATAAATAGCTTAATAATAAGATGAAAATAATAGGATGGAACAAGAAGTAATACTAGTAATACAATAATAGCAATAGTTATAATCATGGTATTAGTTATAATTATCTGACGGTATTCAGCAGATCTGATCAGAGGGCCGAGTTCAGAAGCAGAACATGCCCAAATTTAACAGGTAACATCAACATTGTGAGAGAAGCCACGGGAAGGAGGTGGTGGCTGTGGAGGTTCCTTCTTTGTGCAGTTTGTCTCTGAATGTCTCAGTATGCAGTGGGAAGGTTTAATGTTACAGTTCTGGATGGAAAGATAGGAACCTGGAGATGTGGTCAAATACTAGTGTCTGGAATAGAGGAGTGGGTGACTGACATGGGTCAGCTGGGGAGAATTTCTCTGCCCCAAGTTACTTTTCTGACAATGAGGACCCCCATCTAAAGTAGTAATATCAGATTGTTTGGCTGTAGTGAAGGCACATGGTCATTCCTGACAGCTATGTGTGAATATATACTACATGCCGAGATTCTGGCAATTTATACCGTCAGAGCTTCACATTGCCATGTTTAAATTGGGTGTAATAACACTTCCTTTGTCATCATCACTGAAATTGTCAGCATTTTGGGGAGCAACTCTTTCTTTTCCTGCAGCCAAATAACACTAATACAATAAAGTCCTGGTCTTACTTGGGTTCTGTAAATCCTACTGAAGTACCATTAGTCACCAGTAACAATACTTACAAAGGAAGTCTTCCTTGGTCTTCCTTAGATAAGGACTAAGTAATCCTGTTCTCTGGTTTCCGGTGAATAATGCCTCCCAAGGTTTAGGATGGAAGCAGATAATGTACCCTGCTACTAATCTGTGAGCTCTCAGTTGCAATTTGTATCTCTCAGTGCATGATTCAGTTGACACTATGTCCCACTGTTGACACTGGCAGTAAACCTGGTAAAGTTGGTAGGTTTAGAATTGAGATCAGCTTTCTAAAATGCCTCCTATGCAATCAGTAGGGATGGCAATTTTCTGCTACTGTGTTAGCCTGCTATGATGTCACCAACACAGGGAGTTGTAGTAGGAAATCTCCTGAGTTATTGCCCTTTCTGAAGAGGCTGTGAGCTGCTGATCTATGCTGTATTACTGGAAACAAAGAAGTGCCAGGCAGGAATATCCTCCTGGGTGAGTCACAGCCAGGCGTAGCCTTACTCCTGTAAATTTTGTCTAGGATTTTTACCTGAAAAGGGATTCTCTTGTAAGACTGAAGATCATCCATCAGAATGATCCAGAAGACTCTACCTAGTGACTCAACAGGACTCTTGAGCTGGCTTGGCAGTCCTCCCTCTCCTTCCAAAATAAATTAATAAGGTGCATACGGTTAATTGTATGAGGGTGGGGACATGTCACTCGCTTCTGCAGACTGGATCCTCTGAAGTCTTACTTTAGCATTTGCACATTAATGGACAAAATGGAAGGGGTGGAGGTGGAACAGTGTCCTCATGAAGAACCTGAAGGTGCTTCACTGCCAAGCATTGCTTGGGATGTGATTGGTAAAGCAGCATCAAAGATGTTGCATTCAGATAGAGTCCTCTCAGACTTGCCTGTGAAGTATTTCCCACTAGCGGATGTCCCTGTACAAACATCACTAGACATGGAGGGTAAGGTTTGCCTAGTCACAACCCATAGATTTCTTTTAAAGAGTTGTTTTTAGAGGCTAAATTTTCCATCAGTTTTACCCAGAGAAACTGGCATAGGGTCAGTGTGATGGCTCTCTGAGCAGGGAATGGGACATGAAATCAACTTGACTGTATCCTTTGATGGCTGGCAATAACACAATTGTCCTCCACGAAGTAGACATAAATCTTCATTTCTGTCCAGCTCCTCCATTAAGTAGCACATCACCCAGTACTTACTGTGGAGCACCAGCTATGCTGGTATTTTTGATAGCCCCTTTCCTCCCTGGCTGCACAAGAAGAGAGGAATTGGGGTAAATAACAGCTTATGATGGGGGTCTGTAAGATGGGCTTCACTGGCAGCCTGAGAAATAAAATCATCTATGATACTATGGACAGGCATTTTTTCCTCCAACACAAAACTGAGACTTAGGTGAAAACCACACATTCTTTATGCAAATCATATTCTTAATGAAAAATGTGGACTTTTTTTTATTATGAATTTGTTCCTCTTTCATTGGTTTTCTTCCACATGTTTTCTGGCTTTGTATTTTTATTCAGGATTTTGTGTTTGGTTTGTGTATTGTGTGCATGTATCCATGTGCATGTGCATGTGCATGTGTGAATAAAAGATATTTTTCTAAGTGGGATTGTGCATTACTGCCAACCTCCTTTGCAATCCTGTAATTTTGGCATAAAAAATATATTTTTCCTCAATGCTAAAGTGGTCTGACCCCAAATCAGTATGGACCACGAGTAACTCTGGGACTAAACTAAATTATGTCTCTGGTAATGGAGAATGTATTAGTTATGCCAGTGGACAGATTCCCTGACAGGAGCTTAAACTGAGCACTTAAGAACCATCTTCAGCATCTTATTGTCTCTGACAAGATCATGATTCAGACTACTTGAGCAGTATCTCAAGTATGCAGACCCTCAAGGATTAGAACTGGCTCCAAGGACAGCACTTTGATGCATAGTTTAGAAAAGAATTCAGGTTTAATTAGCTTGTCTCTGCCAGCCTAGAGAAAATTGTCAAATAAGATCACAAATGGGGGATAGAGGCAGCCCAGCCACACCCAGGTGTACTACTCAAGCCAGAGACACCTGTGATGACACAAAACCAAATGCTGCTGTCAGATGTAGCCAAGCCATGGATCTACTAACAGATTCACTCACTCAGTCCTCCCTTCCTTGCCCTGCAGTCCTTCACCATGCAAACAGGCTCCTACCAGGGAGATGCCTGCTTGACCTGCAGCACAGAATGCATCCACAGCCACCCACATGGTGTTTAGCACTCCTGATAAATTAGCCAGTCTTTACCACAGGTCATATTTTGTTTCTCGGGTTTCACATCCTTGTGTCCTACAGCCCTGCTCTGCTCCCAGGTCCCAACCAGTCTCTGAAGGTCACCCATAATTTTCAGGTTCTCCTTCCAGCCCACATTTGGCTGCTGTTCATGTTCAGGTGGTTTGTTTCAATTTTCAAGTTGTGGTTTTCAAGTCATGTTTTTAATTAATTTTGGACAATTGTAACCCCAAGACAATTCAGACCTAGACAGAGTCTACCAAGTTCAGCAGTACTGACAAGTTACATATGCAGGGTGCTTCATGAATCCCTGCTATCTGCAAGAAATCCACGCAATTATTAAGTGGCTATATGTATATTAGCTAGGTCAGGAAAAACAGAATTCCAGTGACATTTACATCAAATAATGTAATGGACTGAGTAGTACTGCAGCACAGAATTCAACCCCTGGCACAAAATACTTGTGAGAAATCATTGCACATAGCCCCATCCTTCTCTGTGCACTGCGTGGGAATTCTTGAAGAGAAGATTTCAGCAATCATTATGGTCAGTTTAGATGTCAAGGTGTAAATACAAGTATGTTTAGCATCTTCTATTGTGAAAACCTGTTTCTAGGTGATAATGAGTTGAAAAATTGAATTAATTTGGATGAACCTTTATGTGCTAGATATATCTCTCAAGGTAGATTTTTTCCTCCTTTTTCTTTTTCATTATTCAGAAAAGAAATAAAAAGAAAGAAAGAAAGAAAGAAAGAAAGAAAGAAAGAAAGAAGAAAAAAAAAAAGAAAAGAAAGAAAAGAAAGAAAAGTGTTATTCTTTTCCGAGTAAGAATTTTTTATATATTTTAATAACATCACTCATTTGTTTTGAAGTGGGGTTTTAAGGTCTTATAGGGCACTCAGGTTGACAAGGTATCTCATTTACTGCCACTTTTCAGTCATCTCAAACTGCAAAGGTTATGAACATTTATATCCTGCAGTTCAGACTTGCTCAATAAAATTCCTTAAAATGTATCAGCTTGATTCCTTAAGGCTGGAATATGTCCTAAGGATGCTTTGTCTCACTCAGGTTTCTACATCCTGACAAGGTTGTCACTTGCATCATCCTTCATAAGGCCTGAGCTTGCTCTACTGGAGGGATGCAGATGCTGAGAAGAATGTTGGTTCCCATGTATCTCCAGGCTCCAGATCATCAAGCAGAGGGCCTGTCTGTCTTAATCTCTCCACATTCAGCAACTGCCTTTCTTGCAACTAACATGAAAAGATTGAAAAACTTAAGTTAGCACCAAAGAAGAGAGGAAAACTATCTAGGTGGTGTCAGACACAAATTAAAAGGCCAGAATCAAGGGTAAGATGAAGATGAAGGACTGGAAAGGAAGGGCTTAGAGAAGAAGTTGGATGTTAATGGCACAAGAGACAGGGCAGGATATTTTCCAGTTTGTTCGTTGTCTTCAAATTGCACTGTGAATCCAAATCAAAAAATCTTGGGAAAGTTGGAATCGAGTTGTCAGGTCAAGATGCTAAAATTAGGCCTCTGCAAAACTAAGTTGCTCCTCTACTTCATTTGCTTCATGCCACAGCCTTCTTTTGCAAACGTCATACAAATTTTGAGGAGGATCCTCCATCTAATTCAAGGAAGAGTGGTATATCCGTAGACACCAAGCAGATCTGAAATTTGTACCAAGCAGAGGTACAAAAATGTTCTGCTCCCATAGCTACAGCTGAAGGAAAAGAGGCTGCAAACTTGAATACAAGTGCCCTAAAATTCTAGAAGGAGAATTTTGTGCATGAACTGGAGTATTTGACAGAGTAAAGAAAGGAGTTGGTGTAGGGAACTTAGCTGATAAAAGAGACACGATAATATTAAGAATGAAAGCCTGTAATTTGGCATTAGTAAATTTGCTATGCTGACAATTTTGGCTTTAATCTGATCATAGCTACCTGGTAGCTATTCCTGATGTTGTAATAAAAATAACATCCTTTCTTCTAAAAGTAGTGTGAAAGGAAGTAAAAATATTATGGAAGAATTAATGTACTCTGATCATCACAGGAAAGACCACAAGGAAACTGATATTCTTGTGTTCAGTGCAGACCTTGGAAAGCATTCAGTAAAGAAAGCCTGGCACTACCAGTACATGGAGATCTTAATGAAATACTGAGCAGTTACCCAATCAGAAACAGCATCTGTCCTGTAACTAGCGTAAGACCAGCGCTGTGTGAGCAATCACGTAAAACCACAATCAGAATAGGCACATATAAATGAGCCCAACTTATCCCGTGTCTGTCACCCTCACATGGAATTATGACCTTAGCATTTGATTTTGGGGTGAAAAAAATGACATGCTCAAGGCACTGTGCACCTTTGCCTGGTTTCGCAACATCGACTGTATATGTCAGATGTTGGCTGCTTTTAAAAGCTGAGAATCATAGAATTATAGAATTGTTTTGGTTGAAAGAGACCCTTAAGATCATCAAGTCCAACCATTTACCCAAGACAGCCAGGTCATCACTAAACCATGTCCCTCAGCACCACATCTCCACAGCTTTGGAACCCCTCCAGGGACAGGGACTCCACCACTGTCCTGGGCAACCTGAACCAGGCCTTGACAACCCTTCCAGGGAAGAAATCGTTCCTCAGATACAACCCAAACCTCTCCTGGTGCAACTTGAGGCCATTTTCTCTTGTCCTATCGCTTGTTCCTTGGGAGAAGAGGCCAACTCCCCCCTGTCTCCAACCTCCTTTCAGGGAGTTGTGGAGAGCAAGGTCTCTTCCAAGCCTCATTTTCTCCAGGCTGAACAACCCTCTGTTGCTCCTCACCAGACTTGTGTTCTAGATCCTTCTCCAGCTTGATTGCCCTTCTCTGGACATACTCCAGCTCTTCAATGTCCTTCTTGGAATGAGGAGATCAAAACTAAATGCAACATAACTACAAAGAACACCTGGCTGGTGACAAGGAGCATATCTAGGTCACCTTATGGAAATTCCAGATTCAAGTTTTGGTTTTAGGAACCAGTTAATCCCAAACCGACTATTGTCAGCCTACTATTCACTTAGGTCCCCAGTAGTGCTAAAGCTTGAGGATAACTCTCCTCTGCAATAACTGCTTCCAAGCATTACCTGCTGGATTTAATTGCCCCTCCTTACACAGACTCTGCAAGCCTTCTGCAGCAAACTGTCTCTACCACACTGGATATTAGGGGAGCAGGAAGAAGATCTCAATCAGGATTATTTTGACTTCTAGGGGTAAGAATGGTGTTGCACAAGCAATGTGAAGTTTTCCCCTCTTTGAAGGATGAAAAAGAAGTGTGAAAATAAATTGGGTCTTATTTCTTTTGTGTGAAATCAGTCATAAAAGTAAGATCCACCAGCCAAGTCCTCAGGTGAAGACAGGCCTCCCCTATTAACATGCTCTGGGTTCCTTCTCTAGGATTTTTCACTCAGTAATTGCATTTGCCAGGAGTAAGATTCACCTGGCAATTCTTTTCTTTTTGAGAAAACTTAGTAGTAATTTTGAGTGTCCATGCTGGTGGAAAGAACAGAAGAAAAAAATCAATAATAGGAGGAGAAGGTGTCTTAGGCTGCTGGTCCTTCACTGCTTCTCCACTTTAATTCAAATGTCAGTGAAGATGGCAGTTGTCATCAAATGGGATGACTAATTATATAGCCCTGTTTCAGCATTTTCTCCAGGTAGAAGGCAAAGCACATGTCCAGGTTTCCTCACCCTGACCCAGCAGTTCCCTCCAAACACCTCAGCTTTCAGACTATCCTGGTTGTCATCTTATTGCTTATTTTGAATGATGATATTAGCAGAAATAATGTTAATTTAGATATGAAATACAATTAAAGTAAAATCTTGACAGCTTCTGAGTAACTACAAAGCACTTAGTGAAATTTTCAAGTGCTCTGAAAATGCAGCCATGTGCCCTTTGCACTTTCAGCTACCTAATGTCTTTAAAATGTGTTTTAAACCAACCACATTTATTGCCTTTTATCCCAGGTACTTGACATTTCTGAAGCCAAAATAAGGCAGAAGACTCTTTTATACCACCTCTGAGACCATGACCAACTCTAGGAGCATGCTGAGTACTTGAACAGTGCCATGATTCTGTTTTTGGTGTATCCTAAGTTGTGCTGCACCTTTCAATACAAAATGAAGTCCACCAATGCAGTGTGTGCTGTTAGAGGGTTTCACACAGGGTGTATGGAAGAGGTAGCGATGTGGACTTCCAAACCTACAGCCTCCAAAGATGTTTCAGGTGAGCTGAATTACTGAGCTCTGTTGCTGTATTCACATGGCTCGGACACCGGAGCCTGACAGGCAAGTGGGCAAGGGTAAGGTCTTTCTTTTGTTCTTTCATTTTTTGATAGACCGTGCATGGGAGTAGGTTTTCTTGTCTTGTGGCACTGCTCACAGAAAGGAGCAGAAGACTTTTGGATGCCCATCTCACCCAAAGGACATTGCTCTGTGCACATCTGTCCTTCCTCCTCTACAGCATTTCCCAGCCATAAGGTCTTGCTACCACCTGCACACACCCATCCACATTTAACTACCAAGTTTGCTCACAGGTTTCACACACCTACTGCCAGGTAATACATGTCCTACCAGAAGTCTAATGCAGAGCATTACAGCTCCTGTATGGCTCAGGTTTGATTTCCATCCATACAGCTCTGCAGGCAGTCACATAGCTAAGTGACATTGAGCTGAGGATCTATAAAGTGGAATGTCTTTGTTATCCACTTCATGTTAATGTCATCTTTGGCTATTGTTCATGCAAATTAGACAAAGCCTAAGGAGGAGTAGATATATAATTCCAGCTGAAGCTGGTGCATCATGTGTGGCCACTGCCACAAGTCCTCAGCTCAGACTCATCACTCATGCAGCCAGTCCCAGAGGTGCTCTGGCTATCCTGTCCAGATGATGCTTGGTTAGTCCCTTTGGTCTGATGAAACTGAAAATAAATCAACCCCATAATGAGGTGAAGCTGCTACAACAACAGAGCCACGCCACTTTTGTTGGGAGCTTTTCTAACTGGTTTGCTTAATGTATGACCTCACATGATTCATATGGACAGAAGGTTTCTTGATCTAAGACAACAGAATGAAGATGTTGCTAAGAGTAGTGGGATAACAGTCCATGGCAGCACCCAAAAGGGGTCATCTTTATTCTCCTGAGACAAGTGATACTTCATAAAAGACTTTTTGTCCTCACATAACATTTAACCTTGAAATCAAATGCCAAAGTTAAAATGTCAGTACTACATGATTCCTTTCCCCTCCAGTAAATTGGGGCAGCCCCAATAATATACACAGTATAAATTTAGCTTAAAGGTGAGTAATTCCAGTGGGATCGAGGGGATTTAAACACACTGACTGCCTGTGATACCATTATCATCCAAATCACAGAAATCTTCCTAAATGCTTCCACACTGCTTTTGCCTACAGCATGCACCAGAAACATTTTTTTTCCTGCTTTTAAACCCACATTTTTCTTTCCTAATTTACATTTACACTCCTACATTACATTTGCCTGTATCATTCTATATGCTATGTAAATATGACATTTATTGTTATATAAGCACTACTTAGATATATAATCATCACACAGCCATATTAATGAGAGGCTAACTACAATTTGTATGCTGCTGCCATTCTTTCAGCTCTGTAATTATGTCAGTGATGTTCAACCTTTTTTATCCTGTGAGCCATAGGGCCTGTTCTGTGGTCACTAAAGAGCTAGATGCATTATCCATAAAAAGGGAGCTCTGAACAGGGCTCAGACAGATGGAGGACAGATGGCCTGATCCCTATTGACATTTCCTTTGCCCTTCAATGGCAGTGATTACTTCTCTGGGCATTCTGGAGGATGTGTTTTTCTCACAAGCTCTTCAGAGTGCAGCTTGAGCTCTTGAGATCTCCTGCAAAAATATATAAGATGAAAAGGGGTCTCAGATTCCTATCAACGCTGCTGAACAGCAGCTTCTACCACTCTCTTTAAGCAATGGGATGTTTTCTCATGTGACCCTTTCCTGGCCTCCAATCTCCAATACTGCCACTGAGTACATCCTAGATTGGCTTTCTTGGGATCAAGTAAGGGCTTTGTAGACATGTCCTGAGTGCAATTTCTGCTGAATTCCCCCCTCCCGAACCAGAATGAACTTTGTTCGTGGCATCTGCAGAAGTCCAGCAAATAAAGAGCATCTACTGAAATCTGTTTTTCCATCTCCTGCGCACATGACAAAGTAATTCTCTGCCTGTGCATGGAGATGACAAAACCCATCAGTTTCTTGAACTCTGTGTGGGATCTTGGGAACTGGTGAGATTGCTAAGTAGAATACACTTGGCAAAGTGACGAAGTTGCAGCCTTCTCTGTACCAGCACTGCTAAAGCCACAATGGACTGTGGTGTCACCTGTGACAGTCAGTTGCTCAGTTTGTGCCTCAGTAGACAGCATGAAGGAAGAGACAGTTCACCGGCTTTAGTATCTGAATCAAATGTCTGAGGCACCCCCAGGGTCCTACAGTTGTGAGGATAATTGCTCCAAGGCTAAGCTCTGCCCACAGCAGTACCTGTGAAGGACCTGCCTCTCTCTTTCCCTGGCAAGAGATCTTATCCAGACACTTGGGAAAGCTCATCAAGGAAAGATAAATCAAGATTTCACAGAATCCTTCGAAGTGTGATGAGAAAAGAGACTTATTCAGTCTTTAGCCTAAGCATGAGGCCAAAGTCTAATTTTTGCACCCAGCTTTTGGTGTGGATTTAATTAACACATAGCCTGCTCTCCATGGGATGGTTAACAGAGAGTGAGAAGAGATGGGAGCAAACACTGGCCTATTTTAGCACTCTTTTACAGCTTCTTTTGTTAGCTGGAATGGTGCAGTGTATCATTATGTGTTGATTGAAGGCTTTTGCCCAGTTTTTGCTCTTGCCCGGTTAGCACTTGTCTCCAAGACAATTTGAATTAATTGTCTGAAGGATCTCACAAGACTGGAATATTCAGAAACATTCAACTGAAATCAAGACAGGATGGGTCTGTTTCTGATCCCACATGGTTTGATGCCGGGAGAGCTGCAAAGGGCTGATGGGTTTTTATGGTTGCTCTTGACCAGAAGGGAGGGACAAGTCTCCATCTAGACACCTTTGTGCACAGGTTTGTCAATCTTATCATCAGAACACATATCTGATGGGCGCAATTATCAGTGTTTACTAACATCTAAAGGGCAGGGGTCAAGAGGATGGGGCCAAACTTTTGACGGTTGTACTCAGTGACAGGACAAGTGGCAACAGGCACAAACTGGAACCCAGGAGGTTCCATCTGAACAGGAATTTAAAAAGTCTTTACTGTGAGGGTGCCAAGGCTGCCCAGAGAAGTTGTGGAGTCTCCTTGTCTGGAGAGATTCCAAACCTGCCTGGACATTGCAATCCTGGGGCCTCTGCTCTGGGTGACCCTGCTGCAGCAGGAGGATTGGACAATACAATCTTCAGAGGTCCCTTACAACACCCACCATTCTGTAACTGATTCTGTGACTCTGTGATTTGATTTTTAAAGGTCTTTCTTTGTCAGGATATTCTGTACCACCTTTAAAAACAAAATTTCCACCATTTTTGCTGTAAAATCTAGCTCATGCCCACTGTTACTTCTACTTCCTGCTTATAATACTGAATCATGTACTGAGGACTAAATCAGATTTACCAGATGACCACTGCCAGGACCCTTTCTCAAATATTGGTACTACATGTGACTGCTTCCTGTACCTTGCTGTTCTCCATAGCTTTTCACTAGAGTTAGCAGAGGTGTGGAACACTTATTAGCTAATTCTGTTTTCACATTAAGTGGATGTTATCCAGATCTACTGACTAAATGCAAGTACAAATATTGTTTCTTTCCCCACAGAACAGAGTCTTGTCAAACCAAATGCCACTTTCTCAACTAATGTCTCACCACCTGCCCTAACCAGAAGAAGTTTCCTTATCTTTTTTATAACAATAATGATAATAATAATAACAGAAATAACAACAACAATGTGTAATATCTTTCTTTAAATATATTATTAGGTCTTGTGAGTAAAACCAGATGCATCTTGCTGGAATGCTTGATTTAGCCAATGGGCTGGCATCTCAATACACCAATTAGTGTTCGCCTCTACTCCACAATATCTCTATTCTTTGGATTTACCCAATGATGCACAAGAAAGTCAAGGAGATTCCAAGTCCTAGCTCTACCACTGAGATGTACAACTTTATGTAAATATCCTTACTATTCCCTACCTACAAAGACAGCTCAAACTCATTTTTGCACAGCTATATGAAATTTCTAGGCATCAAAGTGCAGGGAAGTTAGATGCCAATATTGTATATTAATTGTTAGTGGTATCAGCTTCTTTTCTCCTCCTTTCTTTCTCCTACACCTCAGTGCAGCATCACACTGTCCTCAAAGTTCACAAGCTTGAGGGAAAAAAAAAAAAAGCTAATTTTTCCACTCATTGTCAGCATAGATCAGAGGCTACAGTAACATACTTAGCATGGGTAGATGATAAATTAAGTTTGAAAGTTCAAGTAATTCATATTTCTCATTTTAAAACGTATCAGACTCAATCTCTAGTTTGAAGGAAAAGATCAGAGCAAAAATCCCAGCTATTAAAGCAGGGCAAAATGTTAGTAATAACCAGATTTGATTTTTTGTTTTTAATTAAAATCAATTTTCTTTATTATTATTTCTTCTTAATGCACAGCAGGTTTGGGGGCTTTTTTTAATGAGTAAAACTTTTCTAAATACTCTCCTACTTAGACCTTGCATTTCAATCCACTGTGTGCATAGTGCAGTGGAGTTTGCACAAATTTGCTTTACAGTCTTACACTGAGCCACTCTTTGTGGATTGTACTATTTTTTTCCAGATGCTCCAAGACACAAGCCTGGATAGAGCTTCATCTGCTGCTCCTTCTCAAGCCACTCTCCTGGAAAGCAGGTTACAAGGAAGCAATGGCACAGGGAGCTATTTTTGCAGGCATTCATAAATTGTTGTAGTTCCATTTACACCATGGGGGATACTGAAATCCTTTGGGTTAGTGCATAATGAAATGCAAACTCCCTGTACTTGCTGTGTGAGGAAATGAACAGATTGATACACTTTTTACTTTCCTACATGATAACTCTTATGTTTTAAGTAATCTTTCACTTTCAGGGGTGATTAGATTCTTTAGCTGAATGAATCCTATTATTTAAAGACTTTCCTGCCTGCTTCTCAGTGTATGTTCTGACTCATGTACCTATTTTCATGTAGATATTATTTAGAGAAGTTATTTTTTCCTCCTTTAAAAATAGCAGCAGGCAGGCTTTTGGACTAAGCCTTATCTGTGTGTATGGGCCAGCCACTGGTGCCCAGCTTAGCGAAAAGAACAGATGCTAAACTGCCCTTGCTAATGCTTGCTGACAAGGTTTGCTGCTGCATAAGAGGCTGCAGTGGAAATATGGATCCTAAATATGGTATTTTCAGGCCTTTAAGTGTTAGAAGATGTATACTGAGCCAATAAGGTACAGCCAAAATGTAGCAGTGCGCTCCCATACATCCTCAAACCTGAGCTTACTAGATTGAACAGGACATGAGAGTATGCTCAAAGCCCAGTGGGAAGGAAGAAGTCCTGGAGCTTTGATGGCCAGACTGGTGTTGTGGAGTGGGACAAGGTACAGTGGTGTGACCAATTCCACCTGATCACAGCTGGGTAACACACTGCAGGAACACATTGCACTGGCCAGAGTACAGAAGTGAATGAAACTCCTTCCTTCCTTCCTTCCTTGAGAAATACGTGCTGGGATAATGGCAAAGGAGGATGTAGTCACAGTTAAGCCAGGAGCTGTGTGCCACATTCTTTAATATAAATGCCACTAACATTTGTGCAGAGATTGAATTTTCATTGAGTTCCTCATTTACTACACATCCCCATACTCAGTGCTCTGCCTCATCCTCCCAGTCCAGCCTAGCTCCTATTTAACTTGGTACTTTCTGGACAAGATAATTTTTAAATTCCTTATTCTCCCAGCAAGCTAACAATCTCCTAAAGCTTGATCTAATATCCTATTGATGTATCTTTCTCAAATTCAAAATATCTGAGACTCAGCTGCAAAAGTAGCCATGTGAATCTTGAGTTAACATTGCAAAAGGTTATTAAAGAAGAAGACACATAAAAAAGAATGAGGAGGGAAAAGGAATGGGAGTTAGTAATTTGCGTTCCCCTAATTGAGGGGATTTATCTGCATTTCTAGTTAATAAAAGATATTAATTGTTTCACATTTTTTATGGCTGCACACAAGAGCTATTTCTGGCTGGAAGGAGACACTCTTAAATGGAATGAGTCAGATCAGACCTGTTATGTCATCCTGAGACCCTGAAAGATTTGTTAATAGCTCTGAAGAAATCAAGTTGCTTCATAGGGCTATTTTATCCTCAGACATCAAAAGCAGAGGGAAAGTATAGTAATTCTGAAGGTTGAAATTTATTTTTTAGATGGTCCTTTGCATTTGACAAATAGAAACAGGATAATCAAAGAGCTTTGCTCTCTGTAAGACACTTATATGAAAATCTCAGAAGGGCTTATTGGTGCAGCTAAAGATAAATCTTCAGATTCATGGCTCTTAGCTAAGGAAAGTCCTAGCAGGTCATAGCTCCTCAGGTCACTTCTTACGATTTCTTCCAGATTAACTTCACAAATCAAAAGATGGTACTGAGAGAATTTTACAGGAAAGAAATTTTTTTCCTCTTATAAATGTACAGAAAAATACATCCTTTAACCAAACTCTTTTTCCCCACAAGGGCACCTGTTTCCTAGACAGGAATAAAGCTTTTTGTTATAAAGTGAAATTGCACCAGAAACAAACTGTTTTAAATTAGTTTATCTTCAGTGGAGATTTGAGTTGCAGCTCAGGTGTTTTGTGTTCCCTTTTTGGATCAAGGTGCCCTGCCAGACAACACCTTGAGGAGGCAAAGGCTGCTGTGACACATGTTGGTGGCTCTGTCCAAAGAGAGGTGATGATAGCTCATGGGATGGAGACCAGCCAAGGAGCTGAGAGAATATGACAGTCCAAAGTGACAAGGGGCATCTAAGGAACCCCACCTGTGCCTTCAGCTCTCTGATAGCAGTTTCACATTCAATTTGGAAAGGGAATTGGATAGTTCTACACTGAGAAATATATATGTTTTGTTTTTCACCAGAAGACCAAAAATATCTGTGGAATATCTTGACAAATTGAAAGCATTTTTCATTTCTGCTTTTGTTTCCCTGGTGACAAAAAAATGGTATTTCCAGCTAAAACAAAGCCTACAGCTCATAGTCTTGTCCGGTTTGTCCTGATATCTGTCCTTGTTCTCACCCTTGTGGTTCAAAGCAACATAAAGGTGGCAGAAACCTTTACCCCTCATCTACAAATCTGGAGCCAGTTCTCACTTTGAACAGCCTGGACAGGGCTTTTACACAATAGAATAAAAATCTGGACTGGACTTATCCTATGCAGAAAGCGATAGTTATGCTCTGTTATCATGTCAGCCTTTGCCAGGGGAAAAAAACATCCTTCTCAATGGTGATGATGGGACACATACTCTGCTTTTTTTCTCCAACCTTTTTTAGATGTTGGTGTCTTGAACACTCACAGCTCCTGGACATCAGAGGAGACCATCGCAGGGCTCAGCTTTGTGTTATAAATACGCAAAGCAGAAGCCTGTGTTTCTTCTGAACTTTCCTCACACTGGGTGGTGAGACTAATTCAGCAGCATTCAGTTTGTATATCTTCATGCAGCCCCAGCATGATATCAGTAGCTGGTTTAAGGTGAGTGTGTGGGGTATGTGTAGAAGTACAGGCATGTTAAAATTCTTGTGGTTCAGACAAATCTGCCTTCAGCCACATCCAGACTGTCCTTTTTCTTAAGGAAAAAGCATGCTAGAGAGAAAAAAAAAGATGCTACCTGGGCATCTCAGAAGTCTCTGATGACTCTGAACCTGCTGGGAGTATGGCTTTGGGAACCCTGTTTGTAGGACCAACTGCTGGACTGCAGTGTTTTAGTCCTGCCTCTATAGAAGAGAGCAAGAGTGTTTTTGGAGAAAACCACCCTTTTCTAAGAGTGCCTCCTGCTGACTTAGGAAGATAAATCTCAAAGCCTGACTACTCTGGCATCAGCACTCTCATAAGCCCCATTCTCTGGTCACTGTCGTCTTCTGGCTTTCCACCACGGATACTCCTTCTTGCACACAGCAACCAGTGATTTTCCTGTCTTTTTCTCTCTATCAGTGAAGACTTACATTAAAATACCCGAGAATCCATAAAAGACAAGAAATTACTGTGGCTGAGCAAGGATCAATAGAAGCAAGATAAATACAGCCTGTGCCAGCTGGAGCTCTTGTACTTCATAACACAAATCTCAAAGTGAAATGCCAGCTACAAATCCAGGGTAGTCTTTCAATAATGCCTCACTTTTTAACTGTGAGGCACTGTGTTGTGACTCCACAAAATGGGCTTCAACTCATGATGGAGTTTCATGCTCATTTTAAAGAGCACTGCTGCTGAAACGGTCACATCACTTCCTCCCCTGCCCTTTGCAGATTGGACCCTGCCATGCCTGTGTCAGCTACCACAGCACCCATGAGGACACATAGTGAACTGATATGGGTTCAGAGTCTGGGTTTGGTTTCATCCAGTTTGAATTCTCTGATCTAGCTCCTTGTGAGGTCACGCCAGTGCTTGTGCTGGTGCAAAGGAAGATGCATTGAGAGGAAGGGAATGAATAGACAGGGATAAATGCCTCTCCCAGATGTAGTTTTAGGGGATGTTATTTTAAACTACCCCCAAATCCTCAGGTTTTAGATGTTTGAGCTTGTAGACAAAGCTGGAGCACCTACACTGCCAGTTAAGACTAGAAGTTGCATTTTTAGATGCCATAAGCGTGATGAAATGAATCCCAACTGCAGGACCAAGCTATTGTGTGCCTTATGGGGTCACCTGAGAAAGAGGGGTGGGTTGCAGTGTACCATGGGACAGGGAGTAGTCCTAGGTATGAGCTGGAGTGCTTCTCCCTCCTGTGCCACTGGACTGAATTTTCTCCCCTCTTTGGAAAAGTCTGGAGGCTTGATGTTTGAGGCATGAGACCTATCTTTGCAAGAAAACCAGTGGGCATACAAGAGAAAGATATAATAGCTTGGTCTGTTTTACTTCTGACAAATTCAGCTCCTGCAGAACAAGGCTGTGAATACACACAATTCTCATGAAAGTCTGAGCAGCTGGAAGCTTACGTAGTCAGAGTTACAGCAGCTCTTTCTTGAGGAATATTATATGTCCTTTCAGAGCAGAACTATAAAGACTCAAATAAACCACTCTTTCCTGGGAAATTGTCCTTTATTCTGCTCCCCATCAGGCACTATGGGTTGCTGGCATAGGTTTTTTACAGAAAGACTGTCCCTGCTAGGCTCCAAACACCCTCACAGTGCTCCCAGGTGAGAAGAAGAGAACCATCCTCCAAGCCTTTGTACCATGAATGCTAGGACACCATGTTCCTCTCTCCCTTCTACAGAGCTAATGTGCTTGTCCCAGTGCACACCAATACATTAATTAGGTGACTGCTGGAGAACTTCACGGCTCTGATGTTTAAACCTTCTGCAATAAATCTATCCATGACAATTCTTCACCCCCTTGCCTTTGTGCTTATATTGCTCTTTAGTCCACACCTGATTTTCCCTCCTGGATATTAAGCCACTGCTGTGATGCAAAATGATCCCATCTCTCCCAGTCTTCCTTTTCTGGGCTAAACAGGCCATACTCTAGTCTTATCTTCCCTTGAAGTACAACTTCACCCTAGAAAACCATTTTTGCAGCACAGTTTTGTGCTTGCTCCAGTATGAATTAATCTTCCTTGGACAAAGCAGAGAAGCCTCTCAGTGTCTGCTACAACTCCTGTGGGTGATTTCTTATCTAGAAAGGACTTGATAATAGCTCAAAGACCTAATTTATTTTTCACCTTCTTTCTTTTCCCTAGAGGATTGCTCATATCCATGTTGAGGGCTGGAGGCTTCAGTCCCAGGGTATCTGAACAAAACAAGGACTATGCATGGGGAAAGTGGGGATCCTCAAATTGGATGTGTTAGAAAGGTATCTTTTCGATCAATCACCTGGTAGCCAATGGAGAAAGTAGGCATCATTAAGAAGAAGCTTCTCTGGCCTGGTTTGGACATGTGATCTGGGATGTGCTCCACAGCAAGGTATCTTTCTCTCACCCAATGGAGACAGCAGCAAAGTCAGCTGGAGATGTGATACTGACTGCTTTGTCTTTGATACCTGTTTCAGAAAGAAAACTGGAATACACCTGGGAAATCCATGTGAGCAAACAACTAACCACAAATGTCGGCTTCTCTCCTAGGCAGCAATGCAACCTGGCAGGTAGTCTATTCCCACTGCAGCTGATGGACCAAAAGCAAGCATGAATCATGGTTCCACCACAAAGACACTGTTTTGTTGCAAATTGTGGAGAAGGTACTGATAACTGCTAAATTTCTGCTGACGTCTTAATTGGTATTTATGCACACATGGGGCTTCTGCTGGTAATTGTCTCTTGACCTATAGCCAGTCCCCACACTGCAGGATGATAAAAGGGAAGCTGAAGAAGATAAGTTAACTCTGTTTATTCTCTGTTGCTTCCTCTCAAAAGCTGTTCAAGATTTGTTGTAGAATCCATGGAAAAAAATGGTCAGTATAGTCAAATCTCAGCTTCACCAATACTGTTGCTAGATCCCAGAGATCTGGAATTGTTTCTAGATCCCAGAGATCTGGAACAGAAGGCTTTCTGGATGAGACTGTCCTAAAGCCTGAACAACACCTCAGCATGGGTACCTCAACATCCTCCTGCAGAAAAGATGTTTACTCCTTTCCGCATGAACAAGTGACCAAGGGAGAACCCAGATGCCATGAAGTCATGAGGATAATCCATAGACTGTTGTTTAGGTGCAATGACAGACCAAAGAATTCTCATTTCTGACTGTCTCATCCATACTACTTGGGCCATCATGAGGATCTCACAGATATGAATCCCCTTTCTGCTGTGCTCCAAAAGCCACCTCAGCTGTGTACAGCAGTCAGAACTAATGCCACAGTCCAAGGTCAATATAATCACTGTATCTCCTTCTCCCACTCAGTCTTCAGCTTATTTCTATCATACTACCTTTTTCATCTATGCATCATGTTTGATCCATGTTCCAGTCCTGTTCTTGTCTCTCCTTCCTCAACTTCAAGATTAAGATAGTCAACCCATTTTATTTTATGACTTTCTTGGGAAATATTAGTGAAGGAAAAGGCTTTGAAAATGGTAAAAATTCACTTAATTATGATTTCCATCCCCTGTTCAGTGTCTCTTGTGCAGTTCTGCCTGAATATTTCAAGGTACTTCCATCTTACCTGCATATGAAAAAAAAGCCAGCAGCTCTTGAAAGGCTTGTTTATAAAACCCAACAGCAGCTCTATTTTGTTTTCACTTGCTCTATAGAAATCCTTATTCACATCTAAGGGCTGAAAGCTCTGTGATGAGTATGCTCATGAGTGTGTACAATACCCTTGACAACAGGAGGAAGAACTCTCTTCTGTGTCAGTTTGGAGGGAGATGAGTGATGGAGGCTGTGGAGGTGCTATCCCAGGGGCTTCAGGTCATGGGCTAGCTGTGTCTGTCTGCATTCCACCTGTGCTGCAAGGCCCTGTGTCACTGCTGCCTGCATATGAAGAATTTCAAAGGGCTGCTAGTCACTTTAGGGACCTTGAGAAAAAGGAGCTGAAGCTCAAGGTCTTTCTGGAAGCTTGTTTTCTAAGTGAAGGAACAGCAGACAGATAGGAAAGTAAGGTCTTAACACACTGCAGTTGAATATGCAATTCTGTGAATGGATGGCACAGTGTTACCATACATATGTCTACACTACAAAGTAGAGAGACTGCAGAGGAACCCAAAGACTTCAACAGAGGAAAATCCATTGGAACATATGGCACCATCATTTTGCACAACCTCTTTCTATTACTCACTAAAACACAAGTCAGAACTGAAGGTACTCAATATTGGCTGTTTCCCTGACAATCCAGGGGAGTATGCTTCAGTATCAGTGAGATTCAGAGTCACCAGGCTCTGTGTGTTTATGTGGCAGAATGTACCACAAGACACAACAGGAGACTGGAAACTACCAAGCTGATGGCAGGACCTGTCTAAATTTGCTTTGGTTTTGGAGGGCAGGGATGGGAAGGGAGAAGCCTGGCATGCTGTAGGTACCGTGCCCCCAGTAAAGATATTGTATTTGCAGTAGGCAGGGATCAGAGCCTACACAGAGCTTAAATATTTGAGAGAGAGATAAACAGTGTCGGTAATGCAAGAAGTGCTGTGTCTTTGTGGTTTCATATATTCATGTCCCTTTGGGCTGCACTCTTCTGTGGCACTGGATGGTGGGTGACACATTTATCTTCTGCGCATCTTTCTTCTGCACTGATTAGAATCATTTGTCTGCTGACTCGTGACAGCCCTGTACTTGCCTAGACAGACGTACAGCTAGTGAAGCCCACTCTAGGCACTTTGGAGCCTGAAGGAAGCAGAACACCTCCATGCCAAGCCATGGGGGGTTACCAATGACCCACCAAGAGTTTAGACTGGAATCAGATCAACAGCCACATAGGATCTGTGTTTTGCTTGTGCTCCGTTTCTATACAGCAGATAGAAGCACTCAGGAGGGCAGAGCTTCTTCCTTATCTGGGGAATAGGACAAAGCTGAACACCCCCCAGGCTGGGTGAGACTTGGCCGGGACTCTGATCTTCAAGCAGGTTGAAGAACCCCAAGAAGAAAGGTTGAGATGTCACTAAGTACAGCATCAAAGTTCTATCCCCTCAACAGAGTCCAGTGGCCACAATGAAGCAGTGGGGGTCAGCTGTGGCCCCTACCTTGTGCCATCTACAAATGTGCCACATTGAGTTGACTTTTCAGTTTTGACCCAACCTCTTCAAATACAGTTCTTCAGATCAGTTCTCTCTCCCCTTAGTTGGAATGTCCTATTTTTCATTTGGAATTTTCAAAATGGAATGAATTGAGGGTATTTCTGGTACTCTGTGGGTACACAGTATTACCCGGTTTACAAGATGAACCCCTGCTCCAGACACTTATGGGACAGCAGAAACTCAAGATGGTTTCTTCCAGTCAAAAAAGTTTGAGGCATTTAAGCCTCAGACCTGAATGTTCATATCACTTCCCTCACTCCTCTTTTTAATACTAACAGGAACTTTGCCTATCTTACTAACTGCAAAAATACCATCATCTGTGTTTTGTGTCCTGCACACTCTTGATCTCAACAGCACCTTGTGACAGTGAGATCCACAGGCTGATAGCCACACAGAGTCAAAAAACATTTCTTGCTCTCCGTTCTGAATCCAACATTTTTAATTCAATGCCTTTCATTTGACATACAGAAAGGGTGAATACTACTCATGAAACTACCTCCTCTGTCCCAAATATACTTTACAAACTTTTATCCACAGCTACCTCCAAGCACAGACACTTTGACAGGCACTTTTAAAGTCCTTATTCCTATTATATCTCCTAATATGAATCTCAGGTTATTTTCATCACCTAGATTTGAACTGGCTCTATTTTTAGGCTCCTGGTTTGAAATGAATATTGTCTGTACACCTTTGGTATCTGAGCATATCTTAAATTAATAACAGTAACATATATTTCAGAATAAAACTTGTGTTACATTTTAAACAATTGAGGCTGGGTGATGACATAAAAAGACTAGGTACCTTAATAAAGTTTTGAAGGGCTCTGTTTCCAAAGGGAAATCTATGGGTTGTGTGCACAGATACAGGCCCACATAAAGAGCCGATCTGCTCAGAAATAAGATTGTGTAGGATGAAGGTTTTTACTCAACAGATCTGCACCTTGCTCTCTGCACTAACATTTTTCTTACCAGAGCCAGGAAGGCAAGCCCCTGAGCTCAATCTGTCTCACGTATTGATCACAGAATTCCCCCCAGCAAAATATGGTTTGACTCCTAGAGCTGGGGATCACTTTTCAGCCTGACCAGTAAACTCCTTTTTGTTCATATTATAAGCAAATCTTCCAGGAAAAAAAACAAAACAAGCAAACAAAAAAAAAACCCAGCCTAAACTCTAGCATGTCTTTAGTTCATTCCTTGTTCAGAGGGAAATGCACCTTGCAAACTCACCATTTTCTCAAGGGGCAGGTGTGTGAGAGCACTATGGGAAATGCACCTTGCAAACCCACCATTTTCTCAAGGGGCAGGTGTGTGAGAGCAGTATGGTGTGGTCAGCATTGGCATGCATAAATTTATTTCTGCAGCAGCTGTAAGCCAGTGCCATTGAAATCAATTTAAAAATATACCAGTCACTGGGAGAAAGTGGGCTTGGAATCAGCTGGAACTAGGCTGTTGTCCAGAAACTGTATATCAGCTATATGAAATACTGACAAAACCCGTTTCTCTGTTCATTGACTTGATGCTAGGTCTATCCAAGAGTCAGAAAAACTGTCATGAAGAGATCTGATCCTGATCAAAGGCTTCCTGCTCCATGCACCTCCTTACTGTGGGCATTGAATTATCATTTGCCTCCAGCTGAAATGCTGCTCTCTGTTCTGCAGCCACTAATTTAGAAGGGGAATTAGTGAAAAAGAGATGCTTCTTTTCACCTGGCAGACAAAAAAAAAATCACGTTTGGTCTAACCACCAGTCCCAGAAATTGCCACAGACCTCGGTTCTGGAAGACTCAAGGCACTGCGTGGAAGTGATGCCCTCATCCAGGATCACTTCAATCCTCATGACTGCTTTTATATAAGGAAATAAAGACACACTGATACGATCAGTGACTGTGCGCATCTGTGTTTAGGAATGTGATGACCACTGCATGAGGAATTTCAGGATCCTGAACAGTTTTAAAGCCACTATCTGAAGAGTGAGGATGGTAGGATGGGTTCACTCCAGTTCTGAGGATAAATGGAGATGCTGTCAGAAAGGAAACAGCTGTCCTAGCAATAGACAGGAGTTGAGCAGTGAGGGGGGCCTCAGACCTCTAAAAGTGTCACTTTTCTGGCACATCTGATGGGGACTTAGTGCAACCCCTCCTCTCCTATCCAGGGTCTCTGATCAGCTCTATGAGTGTATTCTTTGCAACACATCCCAAAAGTGTCACTTTTAGGGCACTTGCAGATACCCTATAAGAGAGGCAGGTGGAAGAGTGCAGAGCTTGCTTTGGAAAGTCCAAGCAAGGATAAAATGCTCTACTCAACCTTCAGTTTGTAGCCCTCCTTTACTTTCCAACATAATCTTCTGTTCTCTTAGGATTTCATGGAGAACCCACTGGCCCTACCACCTCCTGAAAACCTCCATGTAGCAAAGTAATTTCCATCTTCAAGAATAAGATAGGTAAAGGCTGCCCATTCCTTCTTCTCAAGTCCTCAGAGGACTGTGGCACTTCAACTCAACTGCCCACCCATTGCCATGGCAGTGAAAGCAATTCCTGTCACGGGGGACTGTAAATTCATTTTAACCTCAAAGCAGCCAGAAAGGGCAATGTACTGCAGTTGCACCCCTTATGTCCTCTCTGCTCCTTGGGAACCCTGCACTTTTTGATCATGAAAGTCAGTAGCAACTTTTGCACTGCACAGGTTTCCCTCACCTGTGAAAAGCTGAGGTGTACTACAAGCCAATTTCATAACCTAAACTCTATCACAGCAACATCACTCTGGCAAGCATGAATTTGTTGAGCTCTGTCTCTCCCTAAGTGCACAAAAAGTAACTCAACAGTTAGACATATCTTCCAGCTAAAGAAAGACCTTTCATGTATGTGCCAGAGAGAAACCATTCCTTCTCTGCAGAAAAAAAATAGGCTTCAGATTTCTAAGACCTGCAAAACTTCTCCTTGCACTTCCTCCAGCAGGGCTACAGTCATCCTGGTCCTGCTGGTGATTGTCTGTGGCATTGGGATTGATGAAATGGGCATACTCACTCCAGTAAGTACAGAAGGAATTTGGTGCCTAACTGGAAGTACAAGCCTGACTGTAAGCCAGAAAGGGTAGGAATCATCTGGCTTCACTACAGACCTCTAAAGTGTCCTTGCAGCCCGATGAATGGAAGATTAATGGTGCACTGACAAATGTCACCCGCGTTAGTCACTATGAGACAATCTAAAGAGGAGATTTTCAGCCAATGGGATTTGCCTTGCTCTGGAAGAGTAAAGCAGCCCTGCTTGGACAAGACCACAGCTGATAGGACAAGAAAAGGATGAAAACACCTACATCTGCTGTCACTGAACGTACAGAGTAATATGCTAACAGCAGCGGGCCTTACACAGATTACAGTTCAGCTTCTGTTGTTTCATCTAAGGCTAGATAAGGGCCCAACACACTGAAAGTAATTGATTTTGTGTCTAGGCGAAGATAATTTTATTATCCTTCTGACTGCAAAACAACTGCAGTAGGAAAGTCCTCATTCAGCTGTTTTAGTATGCACCTCTTAGAGCATGGACAACAGATGTGTAGCAAAGTCATAGCATTATTAAATAAAACTGACTTTGGAATAATATGAAGAAGAATTCTTCCAGCTGAGTAACAGAAAAGGAACTAAATTATTAGAGAACCACAGCTCTGTATAAGTAGGTCTGGGACAGCAAAGTGATGCTTTCAACTATAAAACTGTATGTTCCTACTTCAACAGATATTCAGTTGTTGCACACCAGTAAATCCAGTACAAGCAGGAATAAAAAATCTGCAAAATATCTGTCTCTGGTTTATCCCCATGTAGGAATCATGGTTCTCATCTTCAACATGTGACCTTTAGGAACTACCACAATATGAACTAGTCACAGCCAGGGGCCCGCACGCTGTAAAGAGATGGAGATTAATCAGTTTCAAAGAGCAGAAAATGGCCATCACTAAGTTCAAGTCTGTCTCTCAAGGACTGTCTTCAATGACTTTTGTGGCATTTGTTATATAAACCCCCTACAACTGTCCACAATTTTATTCTATTAAAGGATAAACTGAAGCTACTAAGACCAAATAATTTTCCTATGAGTGTATACCACATATAGAGAAAGAAAACCTGGGGCCACTGTCTACAACGCCACTTCTCTGATGATAAGCCAATGTTCCTTCCAAGGAACTTTAGAAGATAAATTGTGTATGACACACTGGATTTGCTATAGCAGTGGATATTTTGGCATGCCCAAGCTCTTCATCTGCCAAACTCTGACCACGGGTTTTGGTTGTTCTGGTGAGATCACAGGTAGTTCAGCATTACAGATCCCTTTGCAAAGTCCCATATCTGAACCCAGGAATGTCTAATTTTTTCATAATATTGGACTTTCTTATTTACAATCTGCAAGCACAATTAAGACTGAATGCTGACCTGCTAAAGAAACACCGTGTCACGTGTAAAGGTAATCCTTAATTTCAGTAAAAAAACGTATTTGGGGAGATAACCAGCCTGAGGTGCTCAGTGACATTGTAGCACAAAATCACAAGAGTTTTTTATACACAGTTCTTGATAAAAAATACAAAAAAAATATATTCTTCAAAGAGAAGTTTGTGGCATGCAGCTGAAGCTACCTGTTCATAGAGAGCTGTGCTGTAGCTGCCAGCTTTTCACCAACCTTCAGCTCAGTTTTCAAAGGTATCTTCCAAAACATCATGGAGAGTTGACAGACTCTCTATGAAGGGGCATCCAATAACAAGCAGAGCTTTTTTCTTCTCCTCCTAGCTATTGTAATTTATTCTGATATCCTGTTAACAAATAGCAGAAAGAAAACTATTCTAGAGTTTGATTATTGAAAATCAACTACAGGAGCTCAGCAGAGTGCTGGACATGGTACAGCTAGACATTGAAGTGGACAGCATAAGAATTCACTGACCACAGATGGAGAATGAGTTTCATGATAACTTCCATGATTTACATTGACAAGGAAACATAAGGTCATCAGCAGTGGCAGTGGTGAGGGCTAGTCCTAATCTCTTGTACATGCCTGGGTGTCTAAAAGGGACCGCATGCTGAAGTCAGCAGACAGAGATGATCCATGACCTTTTGCAAAGTGCCAGGTGCAAGTTTAGCTACAATATCACATGTCTCAAAACTAGTTGACAAAACAAACACATTGTTACCCCCAGCCAGAATGTGCACCCCCAGAAAGGCACAATGTGGTCTTTCCCTGGATCAGACACAAGATTCTGGGTTTAACCATCCATCAGTAAGAAAGAAGAGGCAACCCAACCTGACTGGCATCCTCTCTTCCCACCTAAGTCCCATCTCTGTGTCCTCCAGGAAGCATGTTTGATCAGGTCAATTTAAAAATGCCATTGATTGTCTGAGGTGGTGAACAATACAATCTCCAATTAACAACTGTCTCTTGACACATGCCAGTGCAGCTGCCTCCAGAGGAAGCTTGCCTTCTTGTTGCAGGAAGCAGACTCCATTTATTAGCTGGCTATGGAGCAACTGTGGGGTTTTTTTTGCCACAGAAAGCTGATTCTCCTGGCTTAGCAGTGATATATGTGCTCCATGCCCTGCTTGTGGCCATTTTTCTGCTGTTTCCTTAATAAACTTGCGGAAGGCTTTCAGATTAGCTGCCAATCCACCTTCTGCTCATTGCTCATAGTGTGGGACACACTAACTCAGAAAGCCACATTCCAAAACAGTCTCTCGAGGTTGTGCCTTAAGGCAGGTTTGTGGACAGTTTGTCTGAAGACAGAAAGGAACGAACCCATCGCCATCGTTATTTCAAGGTACTCTGCAGAAAGCAACACCAGGGACTGATGTGCTTTTGCTCATGTTCACCCCATTCTTTGCCTACAGCAGCAGCACTTTGGACAAGCACTGCAGGCATTGGTATGGTTTCCATGACGTCCCATTCTCCTTCCACCTAGATATTCAGAGGGCTATTAGAAAAATTCAGTCTCTGCTGAGAAATGGATGGTCGCGTCTGAAGTTGATTAAATAATTCAGAGCAAATTGAAATGCCCTATTATGTAATGGAATCTTTCTGCAAAGCCATGAAGCAGTTTCACATCCCAATCATCCTATTTTCAAGTCAGTACAGTTAAGTGTGAGAATATGCAATAACTGAAATTAATCTGGAATCAGAATGCAAGTGATCTTTAGCACACACACCACAAAACACCATCAAAATCATCAGAAATTATCCAGGATTAACATAAAATGACTCACCGGGATGCAGTGGGCTCTGGCTTGACACCTCTCCATTTATACAGAATGTCTAAACAAGTGTTTAATGAAAAAAAACTCTCAACATATCTAACCCTCATTTTTTGTATAATCTATTCATGGCATGCTACAGATGCAGGTATGAAAAAATTAACCCTTAAACTTCTCTCTTTCCCCGCATTAATGGGTCTACTGCAAGTGTGGATTACTAATGATCAGGGGAGAGAGTAAATTCCATCATGAAGCTGATTCATGGCATGTTTTGTAGCTGTGTTTGGCCGATGCTGGTTGCGACAGATGTAATCCAAGGCCACAAAATAACAAATTAAGGGTATGAACCAGTATTTTGGAAAAGAAACTGGAACACAAGGCTGCCAGTCAAGTGACAGGGAACCAGCCATGACAGCAGGGAACCAGGGCGGCATTGAAGAGAGGAATCAGAATCCTCAAACTGCTATTGATGAGTAAATTCATAAATCTCTTTTCTCTCATTCATCTCTGAATCATATTTACATGCCAACCAATAGAACTGCTGTTCCCTGAGCTGGTGCTTGTAAAAGGGTCTCAGTTAGGGGTCTTCATAAGGCATAGTGGTGTGTCTAAAAGGGGAGTGTGTACAATGGGAGTACAGGAGGAGGAAGAGATGTCAGCCACTATGAATAACTGTTTTACCATGTTGTATCACATCCAGTCTGAATGCAAAGCTTTCAGCATGAGGAATATTGTAAATCCACTGATGTGTCTGCATAAAGATTAGTTTGTATACAGATATGTCATTTATAAAATACAGAACCTGTCACAGATCTTGTTCAGCTTGCAGAAAAAAAACAATGAAGGTTGAAAGAATGTAAAAATGAGGGAACACAATGGATGGGTAGATCAACACTTTTCAGGAAGGAGATGATCTGATCCTCATATTGACGCAGGCTGTCCCACAACCCTGTTGTCATCTCCAAGCTTTTCTAAGTGTCACGCAAATACAATCTTGGCAATGCTGTCTTGGGCAAACATAAACTTAGTCCTGAGTCATTTACCGTGTGCTTGCTCTCTCCATACAGAGGAAAAGCATCACCTTCAAGAGGGAGCAGTAGAGACATGGTGATGGGAAAGCTCTGGAGCTCCCAGGGGAGAAAGAGAAGAGAAAGTGGAGCTGCTGCCTACCTCAGATGGCTGAGACACTGAAGCAGCTCAGAAAGATCCTGGTTGCTAAGTATGATTGAGAGATGTATTTGCCCTTTTCATGTTTGTCATTGTAGGAGGTCCTCTTACGAACACTAATGCTAAACTGTCAGAGAATACAAGCTGATGTTTTACTCTTGAAACCTGCCTTGTAGGAAGTCTGAGTGACCCTATTGACATTGGGTTCTCCATCTCTCAGGGGTGGCCCATGGGAACACTGTAGGAGCACAGCGCAATCCCAGAGTGGTCTGAACCTCCAGGAAGCTGCAGGGAACTACCCAACAAGGTGTAGGTCTAGACATCACTGGCAGCACAAGGTACCAGGTCAGTGGTGAGATACCTCCCTCAGCTTGTCAGAGCCTACAGACAGACAAGTGAGTGGAGAGGAGCCATGAGGCTCAGCTGCTACCTCAAGCCTGTCACCTCTCACTCTCACTAACACCTGCAGCATTCAGACCTTGAACCCATGTGGCAGCCATCCTCTGCTTCTCTGATACCATGGGATATATGGTCTGTCTGTCCTCAAAACAACTCATGCACATGCACATGGCCTGGGATATGAAAGGTGATAATTTTCTAAGGTGGGACTAGATCAAGAAAAGTTTGCTCCTTTTGAAAATGCACCAAAAAAGCTCATTTGAGGGAGATACTGTCAACTCTGTAAAAGCAAAAAGTCAGCAACAGATGACCTCTCACTTTCCTCTCTGGCTGTATGTGGATTCTGTGCATCATTTCAGGTAACACGGAGTGAGATATCTGTCAGGAGGTGGCAAAGGATGAGGCTGTATCTGGGGAGTATGATGTCTATTTGGGTTGAAGGTCCTGATCAAGGACATACACCGTGTTTCCACACGGAAGGCACATGTCTGATCAGGTACATGTGCTCAACCAAAACCAGCTCAGGCTGGACAGCTGTACCTCCCATGAAGGGCTGTACAATCAAAACAGTGTCCTGAGACACTTAGCAGATACATGAGGTACAACTGTGCTGCAGAACGGTGAGGACAGAGGCCAAGTCAGGTAAATCCTGCATTCAGGTGGTAAATCCTGATATATCTACAACAAATACCACAAGATAAAATGTAACTGTGGGTAGCTTTTGTTGCTCAGTCACCAGGCTGACTTCTCCATATTAACACCATTTTCACATTGCCAACACTGCAGGATGCTGGTGCAGCTCCACAGAGATGCCAGCAACAATATAAGCAGGCTTTAACAGCCACATCATGCTGACTTGGATGCATGTTTGTTGCCATTTTTTTTTTTTCCCTGTCTACTGGTACTGCTGGAGAATATCCTAGGTGCAAGTTCTAGCAGGATACTTGAGAGCCCTGAAAATGCCCTAACTAGAGCACATCTCCCAGTGAACCCAGGAACAGTAAAGATTTGCAGCCTTGAACTAAAAAGTTCCATATCAAGCAGGCTGTAAGAACACTTGACTCTTCCTGAGTTTTCCACACATGCAGTTCACATTGGAGCCCTACCTCTGCACCTCCTCAAGGACCTGGCATAAATTTCTAAGAAAGTAGCAGACTGTAGGTAAAGTCCTGCTTTTCCCTATGAGATGAACCTGACATAGAGAAGTCTAAAATCCCATATTCCTTCTGCTTCACTGTTCATTGGCACCTAGAACTCAATCAACTAGGAAATTATGCTTTTCCAGAAAAAAAAAAATTAATTCTGTTGCAGAGTTACTAGGAAAACAAAGAAGTTGTTCAAGTGATGAAGTAAGAATATCATCTGTTCTTCAGAAATTTTACTGCTATTGTAGACTGGTAAACTACAAGATAGCCAACTCCATTCAGCAACTATTGTCAAGGTCTGAGGCTGGTAGTAAAAAAAAAACAACAAAAAAAACAAACAAAAAAAACCCCACAACAAATCAACAAATTAAAAATCACATTTTTACTTGAAAACTAATCAGTCATGATTTGGAGTAGTTAATCTGAACTTAATTTCCTGCTCTTCAAGACTTGCTCACCGTGGCTGACTATCCACAAGGGTGCTTACTCCACATGGTATTGCAGTTGTGTAAGTTGCTACACCAGCCTGTGTGCCTGAGCAGAGCTCTGCAGAGCTCTGGCAGGACAGCAAGTATGGTCCATGTTAGGGTAGTCTCAACCTGGGACATCTAAGAGTAGCAAGATGTTTGGAGAGAGAATAGGTTGAAGAAGTCATTTTTTAGATCACACTAGTGCTCAGAGGGATGCAATAGCTCTTGTCTTCAGTGCTCCTACTTGTTTCACTGGAGCACTGAACTCTCATAGCAACTACCACAGGAACTGGAGCAATAGCAGTTACTAGTATGCCAGCAAGCGCAGACAGGATTCACCTGCTTTCCTTTGATGGCTGAAAGAGCCAATCCCCTACAGCTTCCCTCTTCCTAGAGGGGCAGAAGAGCTGTCCATTGTGTATTTGGTGAACATTCATTTAGAGGTGCTGGTGTCTCCCAGGTGTCTCTACATAGAATTGAAGGTTCCTACCACAGAATAAAATGTCTAACTTCTAGCTGTGTATCACTGGATGAGGTTGGCCCTTTCATGTGTCTCACCATGAAGACTTTCTACGGCCTAGAGACTTTGGATTCATTCCTAGATCATCGTGACAGACTGGCAGTGAAATCTTTCACCATAGCTTGAAGAACACGCTATCTAGTGATTTTATAGACTGAAATGCCAGGCAGTGATGTATTGGCCAGTGGAGTGTCATATAAGAATCATAAATCACAATCTTGAAGGGGCTTGTGGATGTCAGACATGTGGATATGCTGATTAGGTATCCATGGTAGTGCAGCATGTCTCACATCTTTGTCTTCTGCCCAAAATAGATTAGCTCTTAAATATTACTCAGCACTTGGAGTTCTGCCACAGCACAGAAGACAGTTGAGAAAACACAAGAAGTGTCTCCCAGTACAAAGAAATATTGAGATATTAATTGACTTTGTTCAGTCTAAAAGCAGTATCCTCTTCCATGAGGTGTAACAGCAAGTCAGGGTGAGGTTCTTTGGCTAATGGTAGTTGAGGTGGAGATTTTAAAATGTGCACTGGAACTGAAACAGGACAAAATCTAAGCATGAAGCTGCTCAGATAAAGCTTATAACTGTAACCCTTGCTAGAGCACTCACCTCTCCTCTCTACAAATACAACTGGGTTGCCACATAGGAACATAGGAAATCTATTGCATAGCATTTCCAGAAATATTCAAATAGTATTGGGCACAATCCTAATGACAGCCAAACTCCGTGTTTTCACAACACAAACGAGCAATCAAATCATATTGCAGACAAAGACAAATATACACATTTGCAAAAGCAAACAAGGCAGTTTGCCTGCAGAAGATGTGGAGATGTTAATCACTTGCACCAGTGTAGCCACCACACACCAGTCACAAGTGTTGAGTGTGAATTTACCGTTAAAAATTTTGAAGTCATTGTTATGGTACTGTTCAAATAAAACGTGAATTTACAGGTAGTTGAAAAGTACATTTAAAGACACATACATTCTTTTATGTCCATAAACAGCCAAGATATAATTTAGTTTCTTCAGATAATAAAAGCCTTTTGTTCATTTTGGAAAGTACCACCCTGTCTGATGGCTGTAGGAAGAGGTGGTCTAATAACAATTTGGACTCCCATTGCCTATTCTTCTACCTTCCCAGGGATAGGACATGTGCTCTGTGGGGTTCCAGCAAAATCAGTAGGAATAGTGTGAAAATCACTGGCCCATCTACAGAAGAACTTAAAGAAGGAAAACAGGTATTATTTTTAACCAGGAAGGAACTGCAAAAAGTATCTTGCACAGAAAACTGCTTGAAGATAATTCATATGTCTGAGACAAAGAGACAGGTTTTAAGGCCCTGCCCAGGGTTATCCATGTACTTGATGAAGGCTACCAGGATACACCACTCCACAGAACACATCTCTACTGGGGCAAACTTGCTTTCTCACCCTAAATATATTGTCAGTCCTGATGTAGTATAATGTGAATGTAAAACTCCCTTTGGACAGGGAGGAGAAAGGGAGATTTTGTGTGAAATGCCATCCATGAGTCCTTCCTTGAATCATTTCTGTTCCCAGCCCACTTGAAGGTTCATGGTGGTTTTCTCTGCTTTCCTTCCACCGGTGCAGCGCCAGGCTGGAATTGTAGGGTATTGTGTTACAAGTCCCATGGGTGCTGCCTCAGCCTCAGTAAACTTTATTTAAGCACACACAGACATACACAGACAATATACATATATTTGTTTCTTCTCTGACAGTTCTACAGGACCAACACTGCTTTGGATGACACTCATGGAGAACTGGAAAAAGTGCAGGAAATGTACGAAAAAATAAAGGTCTTTTAATAATTTGTGAGTCGTGGTCATCCACAGAAACAACACAGGAGCATTCAACCAGGCGAGCACATGGACACATCTCCACATACAGTACATTGTGTCTATATAGGTATCTCCACATACATTGTGTCTATATAAATGTACAACAGTCTCTGAAGTCAGCAGGACACAAAACCAAATGAGTACTGGCATGGCACATGCTTGCACTCCCAGTGTCGCAACCCACCACCACTGCACCAGTGTGACTCGGTTGGTGTGTGGGTGTGAACAGAAAGATGCTCCAAACATAGTCTCACTGTACACTAGAAAAACTCACCAAATAGGCAACAACGTCATAAAGTGAACATTCATCTGGGGTTCTGGTGACCAGCTACTTTGAGTCAGATCTCACAGCTTTTGTGTCACCACAACTCCTGGGATATATGGTTACTTAACTAATAGAGCTACAACTGTCTCTCAACATATATTTTATATACAGTACATATACACAGAACATACACAGAGCAGTATATGTATATTTTTGTGTTTTCATATTTGTACATTATGTCACAGATTATATGAACACATAAAATATATGTTTTAGGACCTAAAAAGAAATAATTTTATAAAATATTCATAATACACGTCCGTCCCCCCCCCCAAAAAAAAAAAAAGGCCCAGAAGTCAAACAAAAGAAATCTAAAAACTCTCTCTTGAAGTGTTAACTGCCTGCCTTTGGACAGCATCTCACTCCTTCCCCTTCCCTTTGAAAGTACAGCAGCACAATGGTGGGTTGCAACCATGCACCCAGGAAAACACAAAGCAGTAGAAATTGTCGAACTGCAAAGTTTGAGTGAAGTCTGGAGTCTTGCTGTCCAACTCTGCACTCTCCCACTGTCTCCCTTGCTAGGATTTAAAAGGTTCTGCCAGGAGCACAGTATTTTACCTGCAGTAGTATTTGCTAGACTATATCTACTGACTGCAGTCCAATACTGCTATCTCATAGCATTTAGAACCCAGCTTCTGAGTTATAGCATGTTTTATTTATTTATTTAAACCGATCTTTTTTATTTAGCAAAAAATTGTTTCCACTGTACCCTTCGTGTGTCCTCTTCCTAATGTGACAAACCCGGAGGAGATGAAATTATGGAGATCTGGTCCTCCACTTCGATAAATATCCTTTCCATAGTGACCTGCTAAGGAAGAGAAAATAAATTTTTTTTCAGAGTGTGTGTGTATATATATATATACACATACGAATACACTATACAGCTTTGCTGTCACCCTTGTATGTGAGTACTAAGGCCCCACCACATGGTTACATTATTAATGACAAGCAAAAGGTATAACAGAGTATACCAGCTATAGCAGCATTGAAGACCTACTGTTTTATTGGCAAAGATTTATGGAGAACAATTGCATATTTTGCTAACTGCCAAGGAAAGAACAGATTCTGACAGGGGAACCATGAATGTGCCAAAGCAAACACCCTAATGTCCAGGAAATTTGAACATCACTGGCTCAGGAGCAGCACTCCGAAGGAACTGACTTATGCAAACTTTCAACAGTAAGGAGCTAAAGGAAATCAGAACAGATGTTTAGTCTGAAGAAGACTGAGAGGGGATCTTATTAATGTTTACAAATATCCGAGGCTTTGGTGTCAAGTAGAAGGGGACAGTCTCTTTAAAGTGGTGCCCTGTGATAAGACAATGGGCAATGGTCACAAACTGGAACACAGGAAGTTCCACCTCAACATGAGGAAAAACTTCTTTCCTGTGAGGGTGACAGAGCCCTGAAACAGGCTGCTCAGAGAGCTTGTGGAATCTCCTTCTCTGGAGACTTTCAAAACCTGCCTGCATCTGTTCTTGTGTGGCCTGCCCTGGGTGCTCCTGCTCTAGCAGGAGGGTTGGACTCAATCATCTCCAGAGGTCCCTTCCAAACTCTATCATTCTATGAATCTATGATGATTCAATATGGCTTTGATTCTTCCGCATTCCAGACAGATCCCTGACAGCAATTGTGTCCTGTTGGTGAACTTTTTGTCTCAAGGTGCAAATATCGCTCTTGGCCAGGCTGGACCCAAGTCCCCATTAATGGTATAAAAGCAAACTTCATCTTTTAGCTTTGATTTGCCCTGGTCCTTGAAAGGCATCCCTGGATAGCTTCTCAAGTGCAATAGTCTTCCTCCTTAAGAACAATTCATAGGAGCTTTCTCAGTCCATGACAACAGATTAGGTTCAGAGGACACCCAGCTTTTTAATATTCTAATATATTAATAAAGAAAAAGGCCTTCTGACTCCCTGTTATCATGCAAAGCTCTGAAATGAGGACATAGATAATTTCTCAGATATTCTTTATCATCCCCTCCCTTTATCATGTTGTTAAATTTTCCATTCCTTTTATTTTAGAAAGAGGCAAAGATAAGATAGGTGCTTCAGGAGGGAAGGAAGGCAGCCTCAGGGGCCAGGAATGCAGCTCCTTCCCTGTGAAGTCTCCATCTTCCTCATGCCTTCCTGCATAAGCCTGTGATGCATCACTGTGTCTCTGAGCCATGGCGGCTGGAAGTCCAGCATGGCAGATGGTCCAGCGCATGGCATACAAGCAGGAGAGCTGAGTCAGGAGTCTGTGGAGAGGGCCAATGGGCATCAGGGATCCAGGTGGAAATGTAGCCTGGAGCCATGTTCTGACTGGCTCACATTGCCTCTAACAGATGCTACAGCCCTCTACCATTTTTGAAATGCTGAGTTCAAATGCCATTTGTTCTCATCTGCTTTCAGGCTCTCTGGCAACACTGTGAAAACCAATAGGAACAGAGACTTTGAAATCTCATCACTCCACAAAGTTTTCCTCTTTCCTTTTTAGACGGTCATTCTCATCCCAGCACCCCAGCAGCTACTACTGCTTTTGCAGGCTATTAGTCCTCTCATCAGAGTCCACCTTGCATCTGAGTGGGCTGAAGTTAAGCACACCACACACCACCCCTCCCAAGCTCTAAATTGTTTAAAAGTGTCCCACTGTCACTGTTCTGCTCTGCAATGAATCCGAGCAGGTTCCAAACCCCTCTCCCCATTCAAGGAGGACACCAACTGTCTGTCTGGGACAGCCTAGCATAGACTTTGCCATCACATGAGCATGTTGAAGATCCTCAGAAGAGGCTCACATATGGCAGGCAGAAGATGCTGAGACTTCTAAAAATTATTTATTACTATCTAATGGAAAAAACATCCCACTCTCTTCCCTCACATAGCTTTTTCTGGTCGAGGTCAGCCAAGTGCTCCCTGGAAACTTCTCAAAACATATATAAAGTGTTTCTACAGGTTTGCAACTATTAGCAGCAAAATGGCTTTCTCCTTACAGTTATAGTAATGCAAGGTGGTAGCAAAAGCCTTCAAATGTGGAGGCATCCACCCATAAATTGGCTGAGATTTTCCAGAGAAAAGCAAAAAGGATTTTCTGCTTCCACATGAAAGTTCATGGGCTCTCGCTCTTCTTTCTCCCAAGCTCATGCAAGCTCTGACTGCTGTGCTCTTGGAAGAGGGTAGAAGACCTCTGAGTTTCTGGAAGGTATTCTTGCTTTATGAGATGTTTGTTGTTGGCGGGAGAAGCCTGCAGAGATGGCTTGTGGCTGCAGTGTCCAAATTGGTTTCTTTTTCTCTATCACTTATATAAAGTGTGCTGCATTTTTCTTCTTTCCAGTAAGCCAGTTTTGTCTCATTTTCTTTTTTTTTTTCTTTTTTTTTTAATATATATTTATATTTCTTAATCTAGCCAAATTCCATCAGTTTCTATGCTCTCATGGCCAGCTCCTCTGGTGACTGACACTGTATCAGTGCTATGAATTTACGATTTTAAACAAGGATAAAAGAAATACAAAAAATATGTGCTATTACCTCTAGCTGAAATCAGCTGCTTTTAAATGTCCCTTTGGAGACAGAGATCAAGAAGAAGTATATAAAAAAAGAAGGAAACATTACTGGCAGATTGAAGATCATTCATCAGCCATTTAATCTCTGAACCTTGCCCTGCCCCTTCTTACAATACGTAGTACCTAAATTAAAACATTTCTGTGATAACAACCCATGAACAGGAGTTATATTTTCCCATGAGAAACTTGAATTTGTATACTTCAAGTAATACCATTTTTTCCTTTTTACAGATACTTTATAGGATGCTATGTTTGCTTTCTGTGTTGTTTTTTTTTTCTTCTTCTTCCTGATCACTTGTGACAATTTTTTGGCTTCACAGGGTAAAAATGATAGTACATGACTTTTACTTTTAGAAGCATCCTGGGGACTACTGGTGGGCCATACTCAGGTGGTGTTATTCAAGCAGACTTTCTCATGTCTTCCAACTGAGACGTTTCACAACGGAAGTGAATACTCCCTTTTGCCTTACCAAAATGCATGTGCCCAGTGGATACAGCAGAGCTAAAGAAGCTCAAGCGTAAGCAGACAAGGCTGAAGAGCAGAGGAAGTGCAGACAGACCAGAAAACATTCTTGCTTCATTCTCCACTGGGGTTGTTTTGCTCCTTTCTGCCTTCAGCTGTTTGCTCTCACCTCACTGTTAATAGTTCATCTACAGTTGCTAGAGTGAATCTAGACCTGCCAAAAGGAGTTTCAGCCACCATCTGAAACCATTATCCCTTGTCTTGTCACTACAGGCCCTTGTAAAACCTCTGTCCCCAGTTTTGTTGTAGGCCCCCTTCAGATACCAAAAGGCCATGATAATAAACAGGTTTCTCCAGATCCTTCTCTTCTCCAGGCTGAACAACCCCAAATCCCTCATCCTGTCCTCATAGGAGAGGTGTTCCAGCCCTTGAATCATCTTTGTGGTCTCCTCTGGACCCTCTCCAACACATTCAGATTAGTGTCTCGAGAAAGACAGGGAAGCCCAGCCCAGCCCACTCATATCCTCATGCTCTCAGTTTGCACTTCGCCTCTTATAGCTCCTGCTTTAGGTATAATTAGATGCTGTCTGACAGTTTTCCATGCCCAGCTGCCCTACCCAGCTAGCACATATTAACTCTCTCTAGGGCTTGCTGGCAGCTGCACAAGATCACAACCAGTGTCATCATCACTCAGTCACTGAGCAGAGATGCCAAGCATCTGCATCCCCTCCACAAGTGTCCGTGTCCCTGTTTGCAAGGGGAGTCCCTCTGCCTGCAAAATGTGGGGCAGGCAGGGAGTGAAAAGTGCTGTGCAGAAGACAGATCTGATTATGATAGAGTCTTACAACACACACCACTTCCAAAGCAAAGCAACCACCCTCCTACCTGATCTCATGGCACAGAACATGAGATCAGTACAGTATTTTGTCAGGAAAAGGCCTGGGAACAATGATCCTGACCCAATATGAGTTGCAATCATGTTCAACTCTATTGTTTCTCTAGCCATGCTTATATATGCCTTGCCTAAAAGCAATTGGTCAGTCACACTGTCCATGCACCTAACAGCACCCTGATTGGTGGGCACGCGGCAGGCTCATCCTTAAGGCTTTTCCCACACTCACAGT